>LKEA01000110.1:0-22688 GCA_003795315.1 Cytospora schulzeri
CCCCAGGCCCCGGACCAGCTCGGCAAAGAACCGCGGCTCCAGCGCCCCGACGGCCACGTACCCGCCGTCCCGCGTCTCGTAGGTGTCGTAGTACGGACACCCCCCGTCCAGCAGGTTCGTGCCCCGCGGGCCCGACCCCACGGCCGTCAACTTCCTCGCGAGCCGCGGGTACGTCGCCAGGTACCCCGCGCCGTCCACCATGTTGGCCTCGACGACCTGACCACCACCACCACTCCCGCCGTCGCCGTCGCGGTCGCGCGAGACGGCCATGAGCGCCATCAGGATCCCCTGGAAGAGCACCGCCCCGCCCCCCGCAAAGTCCCCCAGGATGTTCACCGGCGGCGTCGGCCGGGTGTCCCCCTCCCGGCGACCCCCCAGCACTTTCGATGTCGAGAGTTAGTAATGTTTTGCCTACCACAGAGATGGGAAAGCGGGAGTTTGCGAGACATGATGCCAAGGTTACAGTCTTTGTTGCTCCCCGGGCCAAAATATGTCCCAGGACTCAAGAAAAAGAAACAACCATATTTGGGGGGTGGGGGGGAAACAATCTGGCTCTCGGTGAATTGTTACTCACTGCCCAGCACGCCCGACACGGCGAGGTAGTTGATATCGTGCCCCGCCATGTCCCTGTACCGGCCGTCCCGCCGGAACCCCGTCAGGCGCGCGTACACGAGCCGCGGGTTCCCGTCGCGCGCCGCGAGGAGGACGTCCGGGCCCAGGCCCAGCCTCTCCATGACGCCCGGGCGGAAGGGGTCGATGAGGACGTCGGCGCCGCGCGCCAGGCGGAGGACGAGGGCCCGGCCGGAGGGGGACTTTAGGTCGACGGCTATGGAGGCCTTGTGTCGGGTTAGTTGGTCTGGGGAGGGGGAGGGGGAAGAAGAAGAAGGAGGAGAGGAGTCTTTTGTTGTTGTTATGGGTCGGTCGATGCGTAATACGGAGGCGCCGGCGTCGGCGAGGAGGAGGCCTGCGAAGGGGCCTGGGGCTAGGCCTGCAAATTCTAGGACCTTGAGGCCTGTGAGGGGCGGGGGGCCGACCATGTTGGATGTAGTTTCCAGGATTTGTGGGATTTGTTTTGTTTTTCTTTTGAATTCAAGCTCGTACGTAGATTAATGGTCAAGAAGCCTCAAGAGCGGTTATTCAACAGGATCGCGTAGGGAACATTGCAGTATAAGGATTTCTGACGGTGTGTCAGTATCTTTGAACACTTTGATGGTATTTGGGAACCATGGATAAATCAAGAAAGAGAGAAAGCAGTTTGAAAATGAGGGCGGGGTGGGCAAGTATATACGCATGTACGTATATACGTATGTAATGATGGAGATCCCCCGCAAGAAGCTCCGATCAACCGATGATGCTCCGGGACCCCGAGCCCGTCTCGAAACGGGGCCTGTTTGTTGCGCTGCATAGGTTGGTTGGTTATAGAGACCGAGGGGCTGGATGGATGTTTGGAGCAAGTTGAGATTTGATTTTGGCATTGATGCCTATGGGCTGAGCTGACTATGAGCTGCAGCGCCCTTCTATGCTTACAAGTATTTGGGTATCACTAATAACCACAGGGAAAATGTTCCAGGCCGCCCTCCCGTTCCCATGCATGCATGTCCTCTTCTCCACAAGATGTGTGTGTGACCATGTCGTCGTCCCCTGACATCCCAACGAAGAAGATAGATGGTGCCTGGCGTTCTGGAACACCATCGGCGAAAACAAAGGCAGAAGAAAAAAAGAAAGAAGAGCAACGCACATACCATAAATGCAGAAAAAGTCCCAGGTCGATGCTGGTTTCATGATCCTCTTCCACCGCAAAATCCCACCACAGGATCTCCTTGCTCTCCTTGAGGTCGATATCCCACCTGCTTGTCTGTCCCGACATGCGACGAATGGAGGATTTGGGCGTTCTCAAACACCAACAAAAACAAGAACGCAACGCACGTACTGTAAAAACCAGGCCACCAGGTCATCCGTTCCGTGGTACCATAGCCACCCGCCAAGCCAAACTCGCACGCAAATAGCCCCCTTCCTCTCCACAATATTCAAAGCCTCTGAATGCTCTCCACTGGCATCCAAAGCAAGAAGCTTGACGAGTTCTTCGACGCAAGGGGGAAAAGCAACGCACGCACAATAAACAACAGAAGGTTTTCCATATCCTTCTGCAACCACACAAACACAAACCAGTCATTCATCCCCTCAGACTGCCGTCTCCTGCTGCCTTGTCAATCCATAAGAGGGGCAGAGAAGATCCCTGATCGTTGCGAACGCCATAATGATAACCATGTACCGTAACAAGCCTGAGAATATTTCCCAGGTTCGCAAGATGTTTCAAAAACTCTTGCGCAATCTCACCCCACATAAACCCCCTCTTCTTGTTCACCTGACGTTCACTCCAACCGCTGCTCTTCTCCTCCCGACAGGTAGCGAGGCAAGTAGAACTTGGCGTTCTCATACACCACAAAGGTGACCCACGTAGACGGCAGCATCCTAAAGCTCGCGACCCCGAGGCCCTTGTAGAAACCCCTGATGCCCGCCTCGCGCCACAGGCCACGGGCGACGCCCCTCGGGCCCTTGCCGAAGCGCACGTCCGCGTTGTGGTTCTGCAGGCGGCTTCTAACGACCTGGTACGGGTAGACGGCAGCCTGGGCGATGAGCTTGGAGGTGGTCGAGATGACCATGGTGGCCTGGAATCCCAGCTTATCGTCTGGTCCTGCAGCCCCGCCGTCGCGCTGGCGTGCAAGGTAGATGTTCTTGATGGGGTCGTAGATGGCGAAGGTCAAGGCGCCCTGGCTGACACCGATGAGACTCATGGTGAGTCCACTGTAGAAACCTCTCAGACCTTCGGCGCGGTACACCTTGACGACGCCGGCCCACATGTTGGGGAACGCGTGGGCACTGGTTGGGTCGTCGGAGATCATACGAGTCTTGATGACCCAGATCGGATTGGTTAGAGCCTGGGTGGTCAGGCCGGCGACGGTGGCTGAGATGAAGTAGTCGGCCGGGGTGAGCTGAGCCGTGGTTGAGATGGGAGTGGGGTTGGCTTTGAGGGTAGCTAGCATTCGCTCGGTGTAAGCCTTGACGGTGAAGAAAGAGCTCCAACTAGTTGCGCCTCCGATCACATTGGGTACAAGGCCACGGTAGAGCGTGGCGATTGGGTGCTCCGACCGGATAAGCTTAAACGCGACGGACCAAAAGGTGGCACGACTGGAAGAGCCGATTTTGGCTTGATCGACTACATGTCTGGGTCAGCGCGGCGTCAACTCGTAGATTTCTGATCCCTTCAATACTCACTCTGAAGACGCGTCTTGATGATCTCGAGAGGGTGGCCGACAAGATTCGCGAGTGTGCCGGCCGAGAGACCAGCGATGGCCTCAACGGCGCTCGAAGATGGGCGCTTGCCTCCCTGTTTGGTGTCCGCCATTTTGAAGAGGTTGAGGCGGACCTTATCACATAGCGAGGCTGAGTGTTGTCGAATGGCGCAGCAGAACTGAAATGCTCTGTCGAAAGGGTGTGCTGTATTGCTGTGCTGAGAAGGGGGCTCGAGATGGAGATAGAGAGACGCGCAGAGAGAAGTGACGCAAGATGTTCAGTGCTCAGTACTTGCGACGGAAAAGTGAATAGGTCAAGTGAGCGGCACAGAATAATTGAAATGCTCTGACGAGAAGGTGTAGCGTTTCCTGAGGAGCAGTGAGAGAGTGTGTATGTGGGAGGTAATGCAAGCTGCTCAGTGCTCAGTGCTTGCGACGGAGAGGAAAATAGAATAAAGTGAGTTGAGTTGAGTGGCGCTGCGTCTGGAGCTCCTTATCGAAAATTTTCGGCCGATAAGCCGCTGGGGCTATCACTGTAAACCAGTCAGTTCTAAGCCAGGAGTTACTGCCAACCACCCCGGCCCATCAAATAAAACTGGTAGCAGCTGCAATCACGGTTCTGGAATGGTCTCTTGGGCTGTTTGCCCCTGCTGCACTTTTCGATGGGTCCGGGTAAACCGTGCTTCCGGGGCAATGCCTTCGACCGGGTGGTGTGCCCATTGGATGTTGCCTCGCTTTGGGAGACGGGCGGGACTTTGGTATCATGTTTTCCATTGAGTGGCCTAGTCGTCAAGTACAATCCAACGACAAGACAGTCCCTCCAACGGGGTCTTGTCTCGTCGTTCCATCCATCTGATATTCCCCCTTGCCCAACGCCGTTCGATGCCGCATGGAGGAAGGGGGACCGCTTGGCCCACCGTTTCCAAGCACCGCACATGTGCAATTGCAGAGAGCAAGTATATTGCTTGCATATGTCTGTCGTGTTGTTCGCGGTATTCGCTGTCGATCTTGTTTCGGTCTGATGCCTTGCTCTACGTTTAAGAGAGCGGCGACAGCAGACTGTATGTATGTTAGGGAAGTGGTCCAAGTAGCCTAGGCATTTCCTCTTCGAATGAGGGATAACGAACCGGTGCAGAGAAGGCCGAGGCTCACTGCGGGTATATCCTGCATTTAATGTTAGAGCATGGTTCATCATGGCAATACGTGGGGTGATAATTCGCGCCATACCAAGGTAGAGGATCATGGGCAGGTAGCCACTGCGACGGACAATAATTTAGTACTAGGCGCAACATTGGGGTTTTGGGGTCATGCTGAGGATGCGATGTGATGCGTACTAGTGAATCGCGACTCTTGCAACCTCGATGAGCTTGCCAATGCGCTCCTGTAGCAGGTCATTGTCAGTTGTGGTCCTTGATCGTCGTCGCGTCTTCACAGGTAGTAAATACCTTGGACTCCTCGGACAGGGCGAACATCTTGTTCTAATGAGGGTATACGAATTCCAAATAATATGGTCGACGAGTTATCGGTTATGGCGTTGCTTGCTGAAAGGGCAGCAGAGCAAGAATCGTCGAGGCTGGTGAAGAGTAGTTGAAGGTTGACGTAGTGTTGGCTTTGATGGAATTCTCAGATTGCGACGACTACGGACGACGGACAACCTCACTCAACTTTTGGAGTTCCACCAGTGACGCCCTGCCGCCCACCTGTACTGCCTGCCCTGAGCCCAGCCTGTCTGTACACTAACAGGCTAATTAGGCACCTGGGCACCTAACTTCCAAGTGGTGTAGGTGGTCCGAGCTCTATAATTATGGGGGTTCAAACCCACTAGCAGCACTCACTGTGCAGTCACTCCAGGCCAGGCCCCACCATAGCACTGTGTATACCCCTGCCACCTATTGGTACACTATCTTATTGGCTGAACAAGGGCTTCTTCAAGCTGGGAGCCGCATCTACTTTACAACTTCACGGTCGATATAGAAAAACCACCACGCGTGGCTCAAAGTATCCGGCCTCACTCTGCCCCCAGACCATTTCTTATTCATTCCAACACAGAGAAAGGTCGTCATCATGGCTAAGCATTGGTAAGTTCCTGTGTCTTCTCCCCCAATCCTCTATCTTTTTATTTGTTGTACATCATCAGAGCTCTAACATGCTTTCTTTCGAAAACTCAGGGAGCAGAACAAGGACGCCACCGTCTACGTCGGCAACCTCGACGAGCGCGTCAGCGAGGCCAACCTCTGGGAGCTCATGACCCAGATGGGCCCCGTCTACAACGTCCACATGCCCATGGACCGTGTCTCCCGCTCCCACCAGGGCTACGGCTTCATCGAGTTCGACACCCCCGAGAGCGCCGACTACGCCTCCAAGGTGCTCAACGGCATCCGCCTCCACCAGAAGCCCATCCGCGTCAACAAGGCCAGCGCCGACAAGCAGAAGCCCACCGACATCGGCGCCGAGCTCTTCGTCAACAACCTCGACCAGCAGGTCGACGAGAAGATCCTCTACGACACCTTCTCCCAGTTCGGCACCCTCGTCGCGCCCCCCACCGTCATCCGCGACGCCAACAACGTCTCCAAGGGCTACGGCTTCGTCTCGTACGACTCCTTCGAGGCCTCCGACGCCGCCAGGGAGACCATGAGCGGCCAGTACCTGCTCAGCAAGCAGATCACCGTCGAGTACGCCTACAAGAAGGACGGCAAGGGCGAGAGGCACGGTGACGAGGCCGAGAGGAAGCTCGCCGCCGAGGGGAAGAAGCACAACGTCGTGCCCGAACAACAACCACTCCCTCCCGCATTCCTCATGTCAGCGCCTTCCTCTGCCGCAGCAGCAGCAGCAGCAGCAGTAGCAACAAACGGGGCCGCCGCTCCCCCCACGCCCGTCACGCCCTACGGCAGCGACATGCCCGTCATCCCACCACCCGGCCCGTCCCCGTCCCCCGGTATCCCGCCCCTGGGCATGCCCTCGGGTTTCGCCCCACCCCTCGCCCCAATCGCCGTGGCTGGCCCCCCAGGCGGGCCCGGCATGCCCCTCCCCTTCAGCCCGGGCCACGGTGTGCCTTCCCACCCTCCCCCCATGCCGCCCGCCGGCTTCGGCCGCGGCCCGAGCAACCTGCCCCCCGCGGCGCCAGGCCTTCCCGCCCGGCCCCCGATCCCCTCGGTGGGCTTCACCGGCATGGCCAGCGACTTCCACCCCGGCCGCCCGGGCATGCCCCCACCAGCTGGTGCTGGTGCTGGTGCCGCCCCGGCTGGTCCTCCACCCGGCTTTGGTGGTGCCGTGGCCCCTCCCGCTGGTGGCTTTGGTGCTACGCCCCCGCCCCCGCCGGGCTTCATGCCGCCGCCTGCTGGGTTTGGCGGACCTCCCCCTGGGCAGACGCCTCCCGGGTTCGGACGTCGCTGAAGTTATCGAGACCATTTGGAAGGGGCGTTAGACGTTCCCCCCCCACCAGCCAACTACATCAGAGCTCGATTATCCCGGCCGCTCTGGTTCCCACTGCCCCTCTTCAGACGATCCATCCCCGGCCTGGTTGCGGTGCCTCGTCGGAGCCACTTCCGGGCTACAGACATACATTGTTCCAACCACTCCAGGCACAATATCCAGGGAGATGCTAGCGGCATGTCCTGATGTGCAGATCTGGCAATGGGCGACGCCAAGTACGCTGAGTGCAACTACCTCGGTCCATTGCAGTGTATTGAGTGGGCTAGCACTTTAAGCGCGAGAGTCAACCCCATGTAGCCCGACCTTCAAGTGGCCAATGGCCAGAACTGGGCCGAGTTTGTTATCCAGGGGTCAGTCAGCCTCGTGTATTAGCACACCGTCGAGCCTGGGTGGAGAGGGGTAAGCCCACGTTGCTGGAGACGCGCCACGAGAGATACCACGCCTCGCCACCCAGTCCTTTCATCATGTACCGCAGCAAGCAACGCCCTGCCGTCGCACAGGAAGAAAAAAAAAGGGGCATGGCTTGGAACCAAACAGAGACGCGAGGATCAGGACAGGCTGCAGCGATTGGGGCTTTGCAGTGGTGCCGTGAACTGGCTGCGCTTAGAAAACAGTGAAGAAGGATGATACCCCATAGTGTAAGGAGTCTAAACAAATCGGAAACTCTGATGGATGTGTGTATGTATACAACTCTCGGGCAATGTTCCCGGGTATGTCTCAGCAGCCGTGACTGTTTGTTTTGTGATTCTGAGCTCATGTACCTAAGCATCCATCCATACATGATAATACATGCTCGACCCTGTCCCATACTTAAGTTAAGTACTCAGAAGCATGTCAATACTACGTATGTTATGTTATGTGTTCCATTAATGTAAATAATCAAGTTTTCTTTTCATTCATGACTGTCTGTCTGTTCATCTGGCCTGTCTATCTGTCTGTCTGTCTGTCTGCCTGTCAGTCAAGCCCCGGTCCGGTACGCCTAGGCGCCCCCTTCCATGACTTCCAACCACACCATCAACTAACTAACTCTCCACCATAAAACTTTCTGATATTATCTTACAGCCGCAGTGGCGACGCTCATTAAGGGGAAGGGAAGAGGGGAAGCAGATTTCAAAACGTTTCGATGATATATCGTGAACGATCATCCTCCATCCCCCATCCTCCCTACTCGCCTCTCCGGGGGCAACAACCTCCCCCCGAAATAAGTGCCAAAGCTTCCTTCCTTCCCTCGCCTTGTCAATCTTCTTCAATCCCCGTGCGGGGGCAAAACAAAGAGCGAGTATCATGTACCCCCTTATCGTGTCTCCTCTCAGACCTTGCTGGCCTCGATCACAAAGGCCTCCTCAATGGCAGACTTCCTCCGCACGACGCGCAGCCAGCGGCTCCCCCACCTCCTGACCAGTGCGTCCCTCTCGTCGCGCGAGACATCATCCAGGCTGCCATCCTCCATGATCTCGTCCTTGGTGCCCGAGGCCCAGGCCACGAGGGCGTCCTCCATGGTCTTGAAGAGCTCCTTCATGGTCGCGATCTCCCGCTTCTTGGTCTCCTCGGCCTCGGCTGACATGTCCACGTCCTCCTGCGCCTCGAGGGGCTTGGGGGCGGAGGGGACCACCACCTCGCGCGTCCTCTTGGTCACCTTCGCGACCGTGTTGAACACCATCTCGTACATGTAGCTCCGTGCCAGGCCCTCGCCCTTGGTCTTGCCGGCGTACCCCGTGAGGGCCCACTGCACCACCGAGGTGGGGGTGACGATGCTGTAGTTGAGCAGCTTCTCGATGATAGTGATGGCAACACCGGGGTGTGCACTCCAGAACTCCATTACCGCTGTGATGATCTGCGCGCGAGCGGGTTCCGACGCGACACCCGCGTCAATCAGGCGCTCCTTTGTGCGCTCGATGGCCGCCAGAACATGCGACAGCGACTTGCTACCGACTGCAAGCACGGCCGTGGTGAAGACGTCGGTGCTGGTGACGAGGGGATCCAAGCTCTGGTCAATTGCCGAGGAGTGGATCCGCTCGATGACGGGCTGGATCTCCTCATCGGGTGCCTTGCGCTTGAGGAGTTGTGCAAGTTCCCGGCCCTCCTGCGCGAATGGTACATCTGTCGAGAATTGGGTTAGCATCTCTAATGAGATCATGTTGACGTGTTCAAAAGCACCAAGATCACTTACTGTCGTTCTCGAATTTGAAAGGCGGCTCCTCCTGGTCCTTCTCAGGCGGGACCAGCTCTTGATACCCATCGGGCAGAGTCTTCCTGATGCGGCCGGCAAAACTCAGACGAATCTCCTTGTCGATGGCTCCCATGATGAAAGCCTTGCAAGGATGTAGGTTCGGCAACTTCACGTCCGCCGTCCACTCAGTCCACTTCCAGGTAAAGCCAAAGTTGCTCAGATGGTGCGCAAACCAATCAATGAAGCGGTTGACCAACTCCACATCCAACTTGCCACTGTTTCGGTAGACGTATCTTATCGCTCGACCCAGACTGGGCGCTATGGCAGCCGGGGCGATCCGGCACGCCTCTGTCAGAACGGAGTGGTAGTAGATGAGCTTGTGTTCTGGGCTAGGCAGCTGGAACAGCTGAGAGAAGACTGCGTCGACGGCGACATCCTCGGGCTTCCATGTAGATCGGCCAGATGGAATGTCCCGAAGTTGGTCGAAGGGTGTTGCGCGACTGACAAAGGTACCCTCTGCAAAGTAGTTGTCAATGTCGATGAGGCGCCTCGCCGTAATAGTTCGGTTGAAGTGAAGAATGTTAATCGTGTCCAACAGAACATCCCGAATCAAGGAAGAAGCGATGTTTGTGATCGGAGGAACGGATTCAATGTCCTGGCTGAGATAAACAGAGAAGTAAATCTCAGGGAACAGAGGGCGGGGTCCGGCGATCAGGATCTCTGGGATCTTGATGGCAGGCAGGTTGTGCTTGAGACAGTTGTCCAACTTCTCTTGCTGCTCTACCTCCTCGAGGGGCATCTTCCATGGCCTAGGTATGCACGCCAGGCTCCAGCCACTGCTCGCCTCAGCCTGTAGTTGTGTTTGCAGCAGTCCGATGAAGCTCATCGTCGCAGCAGGGCTCTTCTCATCACCCTCGGGCAGGTATGGGTCGATGAGGTCCTGGAGGGTGTGAGGCTCTCCGGCAATGACCTCGGTCTTGTCCAGAAGGTCTGCAGCCAATTTCGCGTTCTTCTCTCCAGGGGCCGCAGCAACGGCGTAGGGTATCGTGAGGAGGATGATCTTGACCAGCTCTGTTCCTATCGTCTAGAGTCCAACAAATCATTGGTTAGCATATCCCAAGGCTCGGCTCGCCGTTTCGCAGATGGGCAACTCACGTCCTCGTTGTTGTTGGTTTGGAGCTCAACCGCCTGAGAAAAGAGGTCCTCCAGGATAGGAAAAACACCGTCTCCCTCCAGACAGCTCTGTAGACATGCCAGAAGCTTCAGGTACAGCTTGACAGCCCTCCACTCTCCGAACTTGATCTTCTCCTCGATCACGGCGGCCGCCTTGACCAATAGATCATCAACAACGCCACTAGTTGACTGGGGTTCCTTGGGTTCTTGTGCCTGCTCCTGGGCTCCATCTTCCATGGACGTATCCAAGCCGTCGTCCTTTCCGTTCATGGCAGTAATTGGCTTGTGCGTCAAGGTATTCACCACGAGGACAACGGCGGCTGCGAAGGGTGTCTTGAGTGGTTGCTCCTCAATGAGCTGGAGGGTCAGATCCACGAAATGGGCACGAAGCTTCTCGTCGTCGTAGTTGTCAGCTAGGAGATGCGCGACTCCTGTGATCTCCTCCTGGGCGCGGCGCAGGGGACTGTCGGCGAGGTCGACGATCTGCTTGCGCAGCCGCGATGGGACGGGGGGCTCATGACGACGGCGAGGTCCGCGGTGCTGCTCGCGGTACGAAGGTTGGTGGTCATCGTCCTCTGTTTTTGGCAACAAGAGTCAGTGTCGTTCAAGCGAAAGGTCAAGAAAGAATCCGACGGGAACGGGGAGGCTTCAAAGTGAAGCAAGCACGAGTCTCGTCCATGTCAGCCTCGAAGCTTCAAGCTTACCTCTGTGTCGTCTCTTCCTGGGATTGTACCCTCCACCATGTCTGCGATCGTTGTCGGCCATGCTCACTGCTGTTAAGTCCCAATTGGATGTTTTGATGATGAAATTAATGCAGTATCAATAGCAAACAATTTGGAGGAAGGAGTGTCAGTGGCGTCAGCCTTGAAGTGGATCTGGTAGCTTGTTTGCTTTAGCCGCGCCGCAGTGGTTCCAAGGTTATTCTTACGCGAGACGTAAACGCTACCAAGTGCGGACGTACCGTAGCTAAGGTTAAGAAGACTTCCTGCTTATGTAAGGCAAAACGTATTGAAGTACCTAGGTACCCAGGTACCCTGGTCCTATCAACCTGGAAGGGTAGCAGTACGGAATACCTCACCGAAAGTACTTGTCCAACCTTAACTTTCAGGCACCCAGTAGATTTGTACAGCCTTCCAGGGTTCAAACGCCTCGTGGTTGCAGACCTTGGGTCGATGCTCATGCGCCCGGCAGCCTGCCTACTATAGTATATATCAAGTGCCAGTCCTTTTCCCCATGGACTTCCCCGTCCTTTACGGCGCACGGAGCACAGAGCTGCACAGAATGGATGACCCCTCACAGCGTCAATAGATTTTGGTACGTACAATGACGCATATTGCCGTCAGTCACGATGGAACGATGGGAACGAGATCCATTAGAGCCTGGGTGCAATTGAGTGACGCGTTGATGATACTCACAAAACAATCCCAGTCGAGCGGTGGTAGGTTCTGAGGGCCTGGCGTGCGCAGTCAATTAGCAGGCGTAGCTTACAGTTTGGTGAAAGAAGGCCACAGGCACATAATAACATAAGGGATGAGAACAGCCACGCCAGTAGATGCATGGGAGTAACGGAACAACGTTCACATAGGATCGGCCTGTCCAGTTCGTTGCATAAAAACCACGCCAGAATCAGCATTTCTTCATCATTTTTTATTGTCCATGGGTAGTCTGAGTAATGCAGCCAGCCCTGTGTTTCCTTTTAGTTACCACCGGAGAGCATGGCCATCCCCCGGCCAGACCAAAATGCCCTCGAAGATAACAAAAGAACAAGAGTCGATAGAAATCTTTTGGATCCTCATGCCAGAAATGGGCAGTGTTGACGCCCATGCCCACCGTCACCACCAGGGCTTGTCCCGTTGGTATCCCAATGCAACGCCACTGCTCTCGTTATAACCTCAGCAACTCATGTAGTAGTACCTGCCACATACTCCGACACGATAACTTAATACTCAACGGCCTTTGATCCAGCACTGGCCCCCGACATCCAGCCGAGAAAGCTGAAGGGTAGGCCACAAAATAATCAACATCATGGTTCCAGCCGTCGCATGGCCGCATGCCGTAAAAACCATAAAATATCCGAGGTGGACAAGAGGAACGAAAAACAAGCAAAGCCATATCTGGTCGTGCAGGAAAAGAAATTCGGAGGCATGGTCCCCACTAATCTTCTTAGATCTCCCTGCCCTTCTTTGATTGTGCCGTTATACGATGCAGAGACAGCAGGCCGATTCCCACGCCAATTTCGATTCCTGAACCGTAGTGTAAGGTAATTGCGACCCTCGGTAGATAGGCATAAGCTGCGGCTATTGCGACTTTGGCCCCTCTGTGAATGTCGTATGCGATGGTTCCCCTTCAAAAAGCCTGGAGTATTCCAGCGTGGTTGTTCGGAGCAGAGTCATGATAGAACCGCATGTATAACCATCGGCAGATCCGACGCTACTAGTCGAGATTGTGCAAGGTCAACAGCCCCCCCTCGAAAATTGCTGCTTCCGACAAATCCCATATTGCAGGCCATTGTCGAGCACGTGGGCGCTCAATCAAGCTTAGCGATCATTTCCTCTTTCGTCAATGGGGTGAAGTTGTCGATGTCGAGACCCTCGGCCGCTAGGGTTGGTCGCACGTGAGCAGGAACCAGTTTGTGGTTCAGTTGAGGGGCAATTGACAGTTCTATCGAATAAAAGTTAGCCATAGGATTTCCAAGGACAATGAGGAAAGGAGGGGCACCCACCATGACGCGAGAAATCGAAGAGTGGTGGCAGCTCCTTCAGCTGACCAGTTTGGTGTCGCGAATCCGGCAGCTTGGTGTTCGGCTCACGGAGTTCGTCGAAGAAGGGGTGAACCATCGCATCAATCGCACCCAGTCGCTCAGTCGGCGTGTACTCTAGAAGCTTGGCGATGAGATCGATAGCATTGGCGTCGGCCTTACGGAAGACCTTGCTGAATGGGTGGGGCTTGATCTGAGGGAACTTGTGCTCCATGTAGTTGGGGTTCATGGTGCGAATCTGCTCGCGCGTTGGTGTACCCAAGACCTTGATGATCTCAACCAACTGGTCGATACCAGATTCACCAGGGAACAGCGGCTGTCCCAGCATCAACTCCGCCATGACGCATCCCGTAGACCATACGTCTAAAATTTTGTTTCATTAGCCATCTGCCATACTGTGAATGAAGACTGTATACGAAAATGTCTTACCGATCTTGGTGGTGTAATTGGTTGCGCCGAAGATAAGCTCTGGCGCTCGGTAGTAACGGGAGCAAATGTACGAGACGTTGGGCTCATTCTCTATCAGAATCTTTGCGCTGCCAAAGTCACAGAGCTTCAGGATGCCGCTGTTGGGGTCAAGGAGCAGGTTCTGCGGCTTGATATCACGATGGCAGATGCCTTGCGAGTGAATGTAGGCGAGCGCTCGGAAGAGCTGGTAGATGTAGAGCTTGACCTCGAGGATCGGCATGGTTGTCTTCAGCTTGTTGAAGAATCTCGATGCTCGGTAGACGGTCTCAGGCACATATTCCTGAACGAGGTTCAGGTATACTTCATCCTTCTAAAGAACTTGTTAGAAGAGGTAATGGTGCATTCCACAGAAAGGTAGACAAACCCGCTCGCCATTGTTGTAGAAGAACGCTTTCAGCTGGACAATGTTGGGGTGTCGCACGATGCGCATGATTTGCAGTTCACGGTTCTGTAATAGAGTCAGCTCGACAGACTTGCTTGCGTGGGAGGAACACACTACGCACCTTGAATCTCTTGTCCTGAAGAACACGCTTAATGGCCGCATCTTCGTTGGACGGAGACAGCTTGGTCTGGAAAACGACACCGAAGGAGCCATTTCCCACAATTTTGCATTGCGTGTATTGTAGCTCCCTCGTCTCGCCAGTGATTCCGTCCTGAACCTTTTCCCGGACGATCTCTGCAGCATCAATTAGCAAGCCGGAAAATGAAACACATCCATGACTGAAGCTTACCTCCCATCCGCAGGTTGTTGAACGCTGCGGGGCGGTTTTGTGCCATCTTGAAAGCCCGGTTGAGTGTTGCTACCGTTTCGCGGATAAATGGATCTTGTAAAGAAGATCCAGGCTCGAAGAAGAGGGGGACAGGGGGAAAAGCCTGAGGCGGGCCGTGATGGGCGACGGACCGGAGTCGTTGAAGAGGGATTCGCGGAAGACGTTGACGGGTCTGACAACCGCTAGACCCGTTGCAATAGTAGTTCGCTGGTGTTCAACAGCAAACGCGTGCGCTTGAAGCAGATGTTAACGAGCTTTCCGCTGGCTATCGGCAGTTATTGGGTGACGCCGTTCTTGTTTTGAGCTGTCGAGGAAGAACCCGGCAGGCTGGCAGGATTGTTGTTGTCGGAAGGAGTGGGTCGAGTCGGGGTGGAATGCGGCAATCAGTTTGTCGCGCGGAAGTCGAAACGGAAGTCTATCAATCACTCTTCTCTTAAGGTTAGTATTTGACGGCAACAGAGGTATCCGGGTACGGAAATCCGGAGAAGGTAAAAAAAATTGGGCAAAAAAAAAAGGTAATGAGGATTGACAATGTGCCACGAGGATGCTTTAGGTGAGGAGGGAAAAGATGACGGAGCCGCGGAGGGGGTGGAGAAGGCGGGTTGAATGTGGAAATGACGGGGGAACCAGGGGGTAGAAATTTGAGAGAGCGGCCAGAGCCAAAGCCAAAGCCCACCCCAAGCCCACCATGCAGTGCCTGGTGAGCCCAGACCCGGACGGAGTAGCTCAACCGCTCAACCGCTCGGTAGCAACCAAAAGCCCAACGCCGGCCAATCCAATCCAATCCAATGCAATCCAGTCCAATCCGATCCCAATGCTTTCTTCTGCAGGGAAAGCGCAGCGCAGTTGAGTCGAGCTGCAGGAGCCAGACAGTCGAGAGGATTGAAACGGTGGCGACAGTCGGGTTGGAATGGCTGTCCAACACAGCACAACCAAAACCATCACAGGGTTTTTAGATGCATATAGTGAAGGAGGAGACGCAAGGCAATAGTATACCCAGTCAGTCCAGTCTGGTCGAGAAGGGGCCAGATGGTGACCCGTGATCCAAGGCTGAGTAGGATGCAGCTTGTTGAAAGTGCAGCTTGCAATGAGATACAGCGACTATGTCAAGTCACGGCACTGTGGCCAATGTCTCTCTCCATGGACTGACTGGCTATACTAGTACCTTTGCATGCTGGAGCATCTCTCGGGTACGGCTTAAACCACTCTGAGCTGCAAGTTGACTTCCTAAGCCCTCTTGGTACGTGACGCAAGAAGTCTGAAAGAGCATGTGCAGAGGCAGCTTGCGGTCCGTTGAGGAGCCTGTGGGCGGCAGAGCTTCTCATCACGAGACCATTTCGGGTTGCCGAAGGAGAAGAGCACACAGCCTTTCGTGGCAAGCTCTAAGGAGTGACAAAGGTGGGCTTGGTTGAACAGTGAAGGGGATGAGGAACACATTGGCTCATGAGAGAGGACAATGACAATAGCAATGTCTATGACAATGACAATGACAATGACAATGGAAAAAGTTACTCACGATTCTATGGGGATGGTCAACAACAGCTTCTTGATTCGATCTCAAACACAGTTCTGGTTTTGAGGGGTCGAAAGTTCGAGGTTGCGAGGATGGCCAAGCCGATTCTTTGGTGTGCTGGTCGATGAGGGGTAAAAGACTCGAGGGCCAGAACGACTAAGGCAAGCTGAACTAAAAACGTCTTGTTTTTTGGTATTGGTTCTTCTCAATCGAGGTGAGAAGACTATTTGGCGTCAAAAACGAGGTCCAATAAAATGTTTGACGATGAAAGAGAACAGGTTGCAAGGATACACGGGGGGGGGGCTTTGGAAAGTACGGTAGGTAGACAAGACTACTTACGGTGGAGAGACGGTCGTAGGTCGAGGTTGAGGCTTGAGCTTGTCGAGTTTGAGGTTTAGGTCGCAGGTCGCAGGTCAAGGTCAAGGTGGGAGGGAAAAAGGTGGAGGTGGTGAAACGGGTCGACAACGTGGTGGTTGCGGTGGTTTACGGTAAGGTTGCGAGTCAAAGTGTGTTGGAGAAAAGGAATGTCTCAAACACCGCAGAACAACCTTGGAATCGAACAGCCGACACGGTTGACGAACGAGGTCAGGCACGGTCAGGGTAAAAGAAGCGTACTGTGTGCAAAAGGATAATGTGGGAAGGGAATTGGAAATTGGCGCCTCGTTTCGTTTTGAGGGACACGACTGGATTGTTGCGCTGAGCTGCGCTGCAGACGCATCGTGTGATGATGGCTAGCGCAGGCTGGGTGCGTGACCTCCTCAACTGCAGTGACGTACCCTGGTCCTGGCCTAGGTCGGAAATACCTAGTACCTATGTGTAGGTACCATAGTATAGTACGCTAAGTGTATACGGTACGTATGTATGTATGCACTTTGGGTAGCTGAGGGAATAGCTTCATTGATGAGGATCACTTTTTCTGGTTTTACCCCTTTTTTTTTGGGCCTTGAAGGCTTCAATGAGGGGATTGGAAGACCTCATTAATATTTACTTGGGTACAGCATGCCTGTCGTAAAGAGAATACGCATCCGAATCTAGGTAGAATACGAGTGTTTGGGTTATCTGATTACCTATGTCGGTACTTGATTAGGTACGGCTCACTGTTAGGGTTTGCTCTCGGCACCTGCATGTCTATGTATGCCCATTGGCGACATTCCTCTTTCCGCATCAGTTCTGGTCTCTTCTAGCCCAGTCCTGGCCCATTGCTTGACCAATGACCCTAATTGATGCCTCGAGAACAATAATCCTCAACTGACATTCTACCATGCTAATTTTACCCTGTGTGTGTGTGTGTGTGGTGGTATGATACCCCGTACCCATGGAGACACGCCTCGGGACGACGTGCATTGGCAGGGCTACAAAGTACTATTATGGTACCATAGTGCGGCTATATGTAAAGATGACGGCAGGAAGAGCTTCCCTCTGTGTCATTCAAGACGGTTAGGCCTGGCGGGTCCCCGGAGGCTTCAAGGTTGTGTTCGTCTGTCAATCTGACCCGCCCGAATGGGGCCTGCTCATCATGTGCCCTCTTTTGAGACGGCCGGCAGGCGCTAAGTGGACTCGGTAGCGGAAGTCAAAAAGGGAGGCTTGGTTCTTGGAGGGGGCTTGTGGGAGGAAGAGGGCTTGTTGGTTTGCTTTTGGTTCGGTTGATCTGCTGAGCGACCCGATCCTGCAGGGTCCAGATGGCTTTCCCTCACTACTATATACGGAGTAGGCTTACTGTGTGTCAGGCGTGGTGTGTGCGAGAGAGAGTGTGTGTTATAAAACCCGCCTCGCAGGGTCAGTGTCGTCCGCATTTCGTTGAACGCCATTGCTTTCGGTGACAACCCGTAATAAGAGACCTCGGGACAGGGAACGGGCGCCAATAAGACAGAGGTCATTTCATGGTCCCGACACAACGTGCGTCGTGGGCATGGTCGTCGGGTAGGCTTGCCGCCGTTGAAGACCGACTGAGTATGGTGGCCATGACCTCCCGAGGTCCTGAGAAGCGCGTGGAACCCAATTACCTAACAGTAGAGGTAGCTATCTGCCTAGTAGTTCTTCAACCATAACCCCATAACTCCATAACTACCCCCTACTACTGTACCATACCACCCCTAGCATTGAGGTATAATGATTAGTTCAGGTTTGGTTGGCACAGGTAAACGGTGTCCGCAGCCGCGCGCTCGTCAGCCTTGGGCGGGTAACGTCTTGAATTGGGGGGGGGGAGGGGTACTGTGTATACGGATCCGTAGAAGAGCCACCTTGAACGGGGATGAATCATCCTGGTGGAATTAAGTATGAATGTAATCTGACAGTCCGACAGTTTCTGGGGGTCTGGAGAGCCTTCCATCTTGGGCGATGGGATTTGAGGACTCAAGCAGGTTTCATCAGAAGCTTCGAGCTTCGTCAGGGCATCTGAACAAGACCAACTCTGTCTCTGTCCCGACTCGGTGATACCCAACTGGGATTCCATTGGCGTTGATGACCTTGTCGATGGGATCAACATATAGGTACCCGACGCATGTCTTTGCATACATGATACATACATACATACATACTGCGTACGTCCATCCGTACATGGCAAGGAACTCTGGAATCAGAATCAGGCCTCACCTCCTTGCATTTGTGATCTGCCGTCTGCCGGGGCAGCGGGGACAGTTGGGTCATCGAACTGGGCAGGCAGGCATGATTGACTTCCGGGACGCAACAAACTTGAATCATGAGGCTATCACCCTGAGATCCTACAAAGAAGAACAACACATATACTAGAAGAGCTGCTGTGCTTGAAGTTCTCAATTGGCACTATCCAGGCCAGAAAAGTCTTCTGTGAATCTGCGGTGCAAACCCGATTTGGCTTCATGACCGGCTGTCCAGTGTCAGCCGACTCCGAGATCAAGCCAGGCCGTCGGGGTGAGGGTGCTCCATCATGGACATGGGCATTCCCCGCAAGCCATGCAGGAAGAAGTGCTCCTTAGCTCCCTCCCCCCTGGATGATGAAGCTATGGAGTCTGCGGAAATCGAGCTGCTTCCAACCAGGCAGAACTCAGGAAACAGAAGCCATTGAGTGTTGAATGAGTGCCATGGAGGTCGAGATGCGTTGACTCAACCTCGAGAACGACCTCTTTCTGGAGTTTCGAGGGTGATTTCAATGACAGCTTAATAAAATGAACTGTACAGTGTTCTCATCGGTAATAGCTACAAAGCCGTTGACTGCTGACTGTTGACCTCATCGTCCCAAATCCGAGGTGCTCGACATGTCGGAAGCGGGGCAACAGGGACGAAAGGGGGGGTTCAACCAGGGTTGACAGGGTGGCATTAGTGGGTCTACTGCCGCTTGGCGGGGCATGAGTGTGTGTACAGGCAGTACAGTATGTACTGTGTGGTAGATACGGACGTACTGTAACCTCCATAAGTACGGATTAGATCCAAGAAGGGTCAAATGCCTCTCTCATCACTGTTCACATCAAAAGCAGGGCTGTTCTGGAAATTGCAGTACACTTTAATTTGAATCTCATTTGACCATCTGCCAATCCACAAATCCATAAATGTTCAACTCAATCAGATTTACCTGGGCAGTTCAATGTTGGGTGCGGATTGGATCGAGTCCTGGGTTCCTGAACTTCCAAGGCTTGCCGTGAGGAAGGAAGTCTCGCCCCTTCTCAGGTGGCCACTCGCACACATGCAGCCCTCTCGTGCTTTCCTCTTTCATCACTACTACCGCCACCACCAGCAGGAGCCAAAAAGCTGATGACGGAGGAGTGCGAACATTGCGTGCCGGATAAGATAAGAAAAGTATCTCCCCGGCCGAAAGATCGCGTGCCAGAAAAGTGGCCCAGGAACGAAACATCCTCTCTTCCAATGATATCCCATTTCCATGTATTTAAGGCCATACTCTCTCCTCACAATACAACAACCTCGTCCACTCCATTTACATACTAGACATCCAGACAAAGGCTCCTTACTACTCGTACTACGGATCTGTCGTCCAGACCCCCTTTACTGAGGACTGCGTCTCGAAAGCTTCATCCCCCCTCCTCCTCCACCTGTATAGTGCATACATACAGACTACTGATTGCACATGCATCGAGTTGGTCGACATCCAATTGCAGCCGCAGACGCTGCCCTTGGCCGCATCGGTACCTGTGGTATTCCAACCTCCAGCTGCAGAAGAGCTCAGGGATTAGCTATTGAAAGAGGTCTCATGACAATTCTCGGGGTCCTCGCTCGGTCGGCGTCGGCTATACATGCCCCTACTGTGAGGCTGGTCCCGATCATGCCCCAGAGATTACAACCGCGTGTTCGATCTGGGGTTGCCTTGAGCATGGAAACAACGACAGCTCTTAGTCCTCGAAATTCCCGTTGCTGCAGGTGATGACGACCTCGCCACTCGCTGTCTACGCAACTCCTATGTCCTCAACAGTAATTACACATAGATGACCACATTGAGCACTTGTGGCCAAGTTATGGGCGGTCTTGTCCCAAGGAAATCAGGCACATACATCAACATTGTCTTCGCGGGAAAGCCACATTTGAGTCCAGATGATGCGCTGCTCGCCTGTCGCCTACCAACTGCAGTGGAACGCTTCACAACCGCAGCTGAGGCTCCTTGCTCGTCAGGTTTGTCTCAGACATCATAGCTTGAGCTACCCCATCACCACTCTGCCACTGCGTATCGATACCTTCTCGATCAGGGCCTCACGGCCCAGAGACCGTGAGGCCCAGAGACAGACCAAAACATATTGGAACGCTGAGAATCTTGCCGTCCGCCATCTTACTGCGACTAGCTCGGGGCCTTGTCTGTTGCGAGCAGTGCAAGTACCAACTCCAGCTCAGGGGTGTATTTATCCAGTACGCAACACCGGGACCATACTTAGACTTGCCTGTGTGCTCACCTCGCCTCTCAGAACCCCATTCTTTGAAGTTGAACTCAGCAACATCGAGTGCGCCCGAATGTGCTTCGTACTAGTCACCTCGTGGCCAGGTACTCTCTTTCCATACCCTTCCCCGGCCCTGGCACAGGAGGCCACGCCATTCCAGTCAACTTGTCTATGGGAGCGCGCCTGGCACGCTGACTGCCCATCGTGATCCTCCCACCTCGGAGAAATCGATCCTTGGTCAAGCGGGCGTCAAGCCCTCGGCTCGTAGGGCTGATAACAGGCTGACGGTAAGCACCCCGTCGCGACTGGCCAGTGTTTGTGTGACGCATTTTCCTTTCCCATCATGTATCGACCTTTAGGACATCCAAGTCGTTTCACACTAGCTTTTTTGTCACTCCGTGGACCATAAAGTTGACCATTATGCCGAGCCTTCGTCGCCAGCAATGCTCGGAGCTTTTTTCTTAGGACCAACGGGGCGGACGTTTGACGAACTATGACCTGTCTTACATGAATCTCCTGCATGCATCTTGCATCCTTCAATCATAACAGAACAACCATGCCACACAGCATCCCGCCGGATAGAACCGACAGCGCACTCAGAGAACGTGACGCTAAGGGGCAAAGATATTGTGATGAGCTTAGAGACGCGGCACATCCAAGACACGGTACCGTTCCCTTCAAGCCACATCGCACAAAATCCTCGAAAAGGCTCGAAGAATGGCATGTGATTGTGGAACTGGGCTTCTTGGGACTGCTAAGGTCTGCGAAGAGGCTTCCCAACTTTTGGGTGATGGCAAGATACGAGTCTCACAAGTGAGACTTAGCGAGGGCTAGCCTTCCTTGCGCTGAGCAGATACTGTGGCCTGCCAGCCTACCAGGAGTTCTCTCTTCCTTCTTCTCAATACGCAGCCTAGATACTGGGTTCAGGGGAGGATTCTGGTGCTGTTGTGCGGCACAGTTGACTAGCTTGCCTTTCCAAAGATCGTGATTCCTCTGTGTCACTCGGCATCTAGCAGGTGTTGGGCGCGGAAGTCCTGACTGGCTTGACAGCACTGGTCCCAAATCTCCAGGTCGCCAACTCGAGTCTTGACAGCAACACCCCCCATCCTTTCTTTCTCCGGAAGGTTACGCAGCAAGCGTCGTTCTGCAACAGCAGAACCGTGCCCAAGGGTCTGGACAAAGACCTGCATCACTGTCAGGTAACGCGTGTCTTAGTGGTCCGTCACAAATGACAGTCTGAGCTGCATTTCCGCCACATGCTTCCTCGTACGGACAGATGGAGTGCCCAGTTGTTCATAAACTCACGCACAGGCACTGATGTCTTGTCTCTCTCTCTCACTCTCTCAGGGCCAGTTCGACGACGTCTCAGGAGCTGCCGTGTGTCAGCCATTTAATGAATATCGGTTACCGCTGCGATCCGCTGATCTACCTTGCAGATGCGAAACCAATGGCTCTCCTGAAAGTCGCGTCACCTTACGACATCAGGAGTACGCCAATGCAGGAAGTCTTGGTCGTACGACCTCGCGGCGCCCGATCGAGCGACCTGCATTGGCCGGCATTCTTGACACCTCTACTGGCCCATTGCGGAACGGTCCCGTGCAGACCCATGAAGGATTCGGTGGCCGCATGTCATGCATATCAATGAATCAACTTCCCATTAAGTTCGTGGTGGTTCATGGACGAATACTGGCTTTCCCGAGAGGCGTCTCATGATGGTCAGCGCCATAGGCGTGTAGTGGCCTACCAAACAACATGATGATGAGCGGTTCGTTCTCATATGACTATAGCCATTGACTTTGACGTTTCCATTTTTAATTGTGTAATTGGTCATTGGATGAGCAGAGGGCCGCGCTAGCTTGGACGAGAACATGTCTCGTGGGTTTGATTCAACCTCTTGCCTGTATTACCTGCCAATATATGTGCCTAAGCAGGCCGCATCCCCTGATGAGAAACTGTCAAGATCGAAGTCACCGATAGGTACATCCCGAGGGTATGGATGTGCTACACGAGGCTTCGCCGGGGTAGAATCTGCGAAGGTAAGAACTCAATGCCGTGCACATAGCCGGAAGACGAACATCTGCTTCCTCTAAATGGACATCAAGACGAGTGTCGGCCAGGAAAATTTATTTCTTACACACTCATCAAGAGCTGCTCCCGTGTTGTCATGGTGTCTTAGCAGGGGATACGGGGAGAGCAGGGAATAGATCCCCTGACTGCTTTCGATATTATATTTCCTGGTTCCTCTTGTCCACTTC
>LKEA01000111.1:0-31474 GCA_003795315.1 Cytospora schulzeri
TATTAAGTTTAATTTATTAAATAAGTAAGTTTCTTTTATAAGTTATTAAGAATTTAGTAAAGTTAAGCATAGTATATTATATATAGTGTAAAGAGATTAGTTAAGTAGTTAATAAATCTATTGATTTTAAAATTATAAGTTTAAATTAAGTAAAACTAGTTAAATAATACTTCATTAAATTAATATATATTAAATATACTAGATTAATACTAGTTATTAGTCTATTAAAGCGCTTTATTACTAAAAACGAAACTATTAAATAATATATAGTTTAATTTAAATCTTTAAGGTTTAAGTAAAGAAGTCTTAGTTAGTTTTTAGTTACTATAGTAACTAACTAAAATAAGTAAAATAAAACGCTTAACTAACTAACTAAAACTAAAGTTAAATTTAAAGTAACTAAAGACTAAAGAATAAGGTTCTAACCTTACTTAAAGTATGTTCTCTCTATACTTTATACCTACTTAATAACCTTCTTATAACCCGCGATATTACTTTTATCTCCCTACTCTTATATATATAGAAATAAAGATAAAAAGAAAAAGAAAAGTAGAAGTAAAACTAATAACTAGATTAAAGAACTCTACTTTACAGTATTCTTACCCTTTACCCCTTATTAGTTAGACGCCCTTCTAGTAATTATTATTAACTTAACTATAAATCTAATAATTATTAATTCTAGAATGTTAAATAAGGCTTTCCTTTATTTAATATAATTTAACTTACCGTTTCTTTAAAACACTATAATACCGCCCCTTATTAATTCGAATATCTCGCATATATAGCTAAACCTTTAAACTTAACTTTAAACTTTACTTAATCTATATACGTTTAGCTATACCTCTTTACTTTATAATATAACGCTAAGAGTGTGCTTTTATAATTAGAGTTCTACTAAGCAGTATAGAAAGATATAGTATATAGACTTTTATCTATAGATTAAAAGCTTATTTAACTTATAAGCCTATTAGAGTTAGTCTTCTAAAATAGATATATAACTAATATATAAACTATACTTATAAATACTTTACTATTCTATATAGCTATGATTATATATCTTATAATATTCAATAGCTTTAATCTATAGCTATTATATATTTTAATTAAATTACTTATAAAGTTTACTCTATATATACTTTATATAACATTATAGATATATATCTCATAAACGTAGACTTATAAAAGATATATATTATTAATCTAGTATAAGTATTGAATATATTAGACTAAGTAGAGGTTTATAGTTATATTCTTGAAGTTATAACCTTTTATAATATTAATATCTATACTTTAAAAATTATATAAATATAAGTACTTTACTATTATATATAGAGTGTATTAAATTATAGTTAAAGGTATATATTTTAAAGTTCAGTTTAAGGTTTTAAGTATATATATAGAATAATCGAATTAACTAAAGGGCGGGGGGTGTTATAGTATTCTAAAGAAAACGCAGTACTAGTAGTACAGCATTTATAAGTATAGTTCGTATATAATGTAAGATAATAATCTAACTATTGCGCTAAAAGGTAAAGCGGCTTAAGTAGGTTTATAGCCTTATTTTAGAAGCCTTATTAAGGAAGGCCTTTTATACTAGGTCTTAAGCAGGTTGCATTAGTATATTAGGTATAAATATATTTTAAAATACTAACTTTAAAAGGGCTATAAGCTAAAGAAGGTATTAGCCTACTAATCGGGTACCTTATACGCTATACCGCTCGGCAGATCTCTACTTATACAAGCATCTCCCTTTAGTGCTGCACTAACTAGCAAGAGATTGTAGTGGCTGGAAGGAGCAGCTAGTTTGTTTACAGTATATATAAGAAAATATTTACTATAGTAGATGTACTGGAGGTCTTTTCTCTAGAACATTATTAATTTACTTCCTAAAACGGGCTGGCCCCGTTCACCCACTTTATCAACTCAACTTCAAGATCTAGGCAGCCTTTCTAGCAGACCAAATGATAACTTTAAATACTATATTCGATTTGGGCGCATGAATAGAGTTTTACTTTTGTCACATGCCCTAATTAAGATAATAATATGTGAACTGTGATTTCTGTAGTACTCTGACATAACGAGCTACTTGTATTTCTAACCTGCAGCCGAGAGTTTGGCAATGATTGTCTGCGAAATCGCCGTTAAACTCGATGCGCTGACCACCTCCAGCGTTGTCAACTCGACACCCAGCTCACTCTTGACGAAGTTCCTGAACTCCACGGCCGCGAGCGAGTCAATACCGTACGTGCTCAGGGGCCGGCTGGGGTTCAACTCCTGCGCCAGCCGCAGGCTCTTGGCCAGGTACTTGCTGAGCACTTCGACAGTGGCTTCGAGGACGGCCCGCGCCTCCGCCTTGGCCTTGATCATGACCAGGACCGCCCGGATGCCGCGGTCGGTACTGCCCCCCTCGTGCCGCTGTTGCCCCTTCTCGGCGGGCCCGGCGCTGCCGGAAAACAGGAACGAGAAGCGCGCGTCCGACTGCAGCAATGATGACTGGGCCAGCTGCGGGACCTGGATCCCCGTCACCATGTGGGCGGCGCTGGAAGAGTTGGGCGCTTGCTGTGCGTCCTGCTGCAGGATACTGAAGCCAAAAACCTTCCGCAGAAGCCGCTCGTTGAGAGGGTGCCACACGTGGCGGTCGTATCGATCCTGTAGCTCTTCATGCTCGGCCATGTAGCCGACGTCTTCGATGACGCCGAGGTCGATGGAAGTGGTGGGTTGTCCGAGAGTCTCGGAGCGGTGCTTAGCGAAAGCGTCCAGAAAGGCATTGGCTGCCGCGTAGTTTGCCTGACCTTTGGAGCCGCAGAGGCCGGAAATAGACGAAAGCAGGGTAAAGAAATCCAACGATAAGCCCATATCCAGAGCAACCTCATGTAAGTTCCATGTCCCCTGAACCTTACAGCTCTGAGCCTCGTGGTATTCCTCAATTGTCATGCTAGCAAACGTACGGTCCTGTCCACAGTTAACAGAGATTCGATTGTCGTTATGTGCGACACTTACGCGGAGAACCATGGCACCCTGAACAATTCCCCCGACCGGTGCTTTAGTGTTCATCAAGACACGGCGCACATCATCCTTCCTGCACACATCTGCTTTACACAGTTGTAAGTCACAACCAAATGCCCGAATGTCCTCCAGGATCTTTGGCGATACTGTTCTATCACCACTCCTACTGATAACTGTCAAATGCTTCGCTCCCATCTTCGCCAAGTAAATCGCCAGGCTGGAGCAGAGACCCCGTAGCCCCCCAACGATGACGTAGCACTTGTCAGGGTGTACTCGCACCAACCGCGGCGCAGGTCGTACCGGAATGGGGCTAGGAATAGCGTTCGATGCGGCTTCATCTGAGATAACGAGCTTACCCACATGTCGTCCAGTTCGCATTAGACGGAATGCGGAGCGTATGTCGCTGAAGGGAAAGACTCGGACTGGAGTGATTGGATTCAGGAACCCTGCCTTGACAAGATCAAAGACGGACTTCATAAGTCTTCCACCACGAGCGTTAGTAGCGTACCATACAGAAGTTCGAATCCATTGTTACAAACCCAAGGCAGCGAAATTCGGATCCCTTCAACGAACTCAAGCAAAGCGCAGCAAAAAGAGAAAATACAAGGTGCTTACCTGGCAATCATATCGTCGCTAATCTCCTTGTGACTCAGATCCAGCGCTCGGAAAGAGGCGTTGCGGTGAAATGGCTCCATGCTCAGCGAGTTGCGATCCAGGATATCCCTCTTGCCGATTTCGACCATAGTCCCGCCGTCCGCGATGATACGCCAGGACTCGTCAAGCATAGCGCCGGTTAGGGAGTTCAGCACGACGTCGACGCCCCTTCCGGCCGTGTGTTCGAGTATACAAGCGCCAAATCCGGGCGTGCGGCTGTTAAAGATATGGCCCTCCGATATACTAAAGGTCTCGCGTAAGAACTGGCGCTTCTCGGGCGAACTAACTGTCGCGTAGACGGTTGCGCCCAGGTATTGGCACAGTTGGATAGCGGCGTTGCCTACGCCGCCTGCGGCTGAGTGGATCAGCACCGTATTCCCCCTCTTCACCCGGGCCAGGTGTACTAGCGCGTAGTAGCTGGTCATAAAGACGCATGGAATAGTGGCAGCCTCTACGAAGGTTATATCGTCCCCAATGCCCACAACCGCCTCGGTCTTAGTAACGACCCGGTTCGCGAAAGAGCCCTTCTCGAAGAAGGCGACCCGCTGCCCCGGCACGAACTTGGTGACGTCGCGCGCCACGCGTGTGATCACGCCGGCACCCTCGCCTCCGAGCAGATATTCATTCTCGGGTACGATGCCGATAGTGACCGCTACTTCCTTGAAGTTGACACCGCTTGCAAATACTTCGATTTCCACCTCGTTCTCCCGCAACACAACCGGTCCGGATGTGATGGCAGTGTAGTGCAAGGAGTCAATGTTGCCGACTCTTTCTGCGCGAAGGCGGATCATGGACGACGAAGCGTGAAGGTCCGTGATAGGCTCTTCTGCGCGCCCGAGGAACTCCTCGTCCTTGGCTACATTGAGAGCAAGGTCGGGCAGAACTCGACTGACCTGCAACAAGCCTTGGCGGCAAGCGAACTCGGCATCAAGCTTAATAGTCTTAGACTTGGCGCCCTGCTGTTGCTGAAGCAGAGAAAGACAGGTGACAATACTTGAAATCGTGTTGCTGTCGGCTAAGGAAAAAGAAGCAGATGGAGTGGACTCGTATTCAACATCGAGGTTGATGAGGGTCAGCGACGGCTCCTCATTGCGGACCGACCTGAAGAGACCCGTACTAAGCGCCCTGGAGGGTTGAGTAATTGCAGCTGGACCTTGTGCGCCTGCCGTGACCCAGAGAATAGAGCAATATGATGCGACAAGATGCTGCAGTATGGCCCATTGGTGCTGTGTCATCTTGGAAAGGACGTCTTCTTTCAACTCATCCAACACCAGCACCTTGCTCCCAGCGCCGAGCGCAAAAGGGTCCATTACGGGCATGAGGGCGTAGGGAAGTGAGTCGCGTAACGCTTGCTCGACACGTCTGGTATCGATTGCATCGTTGAATCGGATTAGGTGAACTGTCCCATCCAGCTCCTGGCCAGGGCTGCCGTTTTGCTCGAGTGCCTCTTTCCTGGGTTGATAATATGCGAGGATGAGGCCGTTAGTGCATAGCACTTTGTAGAAGAAGCCCGATTTGGTGATAGCGGCTGCTTTTTGACCGCCCTCATCTCCAGGTGGGGAGATAATCAGTGCCCAGCCACCCGCGCCCGATAACCAAGATTGCGTGTTTGTTAAGATAGTGGCCAGCTCCTGTTGGGAGGTTTCTCCTGGTGCGGTTTTGATGATTGCGAGGTCAAAACTGTCAATGGGACCATCACAAAGATTTGCCGGTTCCAACATGGAGAAGTCGACGTCGGCTGCTGTGTGGTCGACAACAGCATATGCTTCACGAGTCGCGACAACACAGTGGGCATCGCTTGCGAAGTACCGGTATTTTGAGAATGCCGAGCGACGCTGATCCCGCCGCTCCAGCCATAGGCTTGATGTGTCTGTCGGATCCAGCGTGATCTCACAAACGCTAAGTGTTGGCATTTTGTGGGCGGTCAGACTGACGATTTCCTGCGCTGCTGATGATATACCACAGAAAGACGGCTCGCCGGTATCCTGCGCGTGAGCAGCATCTGTTACAAACTTGGTAAAGGTCGTCTCGGACAGAAGATCGATATCGACATCCCATACAACTTGCGCGTACGAGTGGCTCAGGGTGCTTTCCCTGGCAGAATCGAGTTCCGTGTATCGCAGACCTCTCATGTCAAGAAGGAGGGACCCCGTCTCCGGGTGGTAGACCTGGCACGAGCTCGCGTAGTTTTTCATAATATCGCGTCGCCCGATGCCAACGTATTCGGAACTGGCGTTTGAAATACCCTGCTCGGCCGGCTTCTCACCGGAACTTCGGTGTGGTATGGACAGAGAGTCGATCTGGAAGGGGACCAATGCCGCGTTCACCGCGCTACGATCTCCTTCCCACACCGAGCTCGTTACCGTCTGGAAGCAACCATCCATGCACGCGGGATGGAGCAAATACTCGCTCTGGCGAAATGGCGCCTCTGGTGGTACGAGATCCACGGTGCTGCGGCCTTTCCTCTCGCCGGCCGTGTACTCCATGGCCACGTGTTTCTGGAAGCTGGGCCCGAAGTTAAACCCCGAGTCGCGCATGGACTTATACCACACACTAGCAGGGATAGAGTGTCGTAGAGGCGCGATCATTTCGGGTGTGGCGATGGTTCTAGTAAAGTCTGTTTCGGTCCGTACGAGGCCGACGGCATGTGTATTCCAGACGTCGTCACCTTTCAAACCGACGGGTGCCTTTAGGGAGGAGACCTGGAATGCGTACCAGGAGCCGACTGATCCCGGAACGGCAAATAAGGACAGTGAAATCATGGAATAGTCGTCCGCACCGTCCAGTACTAAAGCCCTCGAAAACTTGATGTCTTTGAAGTGATACTGGAACTCCTTAGGCATTTGGGCGCCGCGGCTCCAAGCGGTCATATACATGTGCTGATACATTGCTTCTATGGCCATTGAAACGTACCCTGCGCCAGGAAATACAATCTG
Source organism: Cytospora schulzeri (assembly GCA_003795315.1). Lineage (NCBI taxonomy): Eukaryota > Fungi > Ascomycota > Sordariomycetes > Diaporthales > Cytosporaceae > Cytospora > Cytospora schulzeri. The sequence goes on from LKEA01000111.1 coordinate 6,597, forward strand.
CTCCCCTAGTTTATGGTCGTGAAGCCACGGGATGTCTCTGAGACGCAGTCTGTTGCGGAAGATGGGAGCGTGCCAGGTGGTGCCCAGAACCTTGGACCCCAGGAGGTCGTGGCGTATAAACGGACGATACCGCCAGTCTTTTGAAGCGAGAGACTCGTGCCAGTACTTCTTTGAGTAGTTCCATGCGTAATTCGGCAGGTCAACGATGATGCGCGGGGTTTCGGAACCCTTCTGGCTGTACTCGTTGACCTCGTCGAGGCGGACAGGGTACCCGGCGCCGAACAGCTGAGCAGCAGTCACATAAAGACTTTGTAGGGACTCAGGCCCCCGCTTCGCTACTGATGAATAAGTCGGTGGCTTGACCAAAGTCGAAGACAGTTCTTGACATATTTGGGAAATAGGTCCTGATAAAGCATTCGAGGGTCCGATTTCGACGAGAAAATCGATTGTCTGCCCTCCATCTAGTTTAGAGCACAGCATGGCTGAAGTCGCTTGCTGGAAACAGACAGGAGATACCATGTTGTAGTACCAGTAGTCGGCGCCTACTGCTTGGTTCATCATCTTGGAGGTGACAGAAGAATACATGACCGCGTGGTCAGCATCGGGCTGAGATTGAGGATCTGGCTCCTGGATAGCTTTCTTCATGAGCTCCAAGTATCTCTCCCCGGCTGTCTGCATATGCCGTGAGTGATACGCTGCATTGATTAAAAGCATGCGCGCGAATACGCCAGCTGTGTCTAGCCTCTTTTTAATTTCTTCTAGCGCCACTACTGGGCCAGAGAGGGTTACACTTCTTGGGCTGTTGAAGCATGCGATCTGCACACAATGCTCGAAGTCTCGAAGGTACCCATTCAAGGTATCCGTGCCAGTTCCAACAGCCAACATGCTTAGCGGCTCATCTGATGGCCTATTCTGGACAGCTCGACCGCGGAGATATGCAATCTTGATGGCCTCTGCTGGTGTAATATATCCGCAATAGGCGGCGGCAGCAATCTCGCCTGACGAATGGCCGACAGCAGCCTTGGCTTTGATACCCCAACAGGAGAGTACGGCGAGGTATGCCAGTTGAAGAGCCGTCACAAGCGGCTGGGAGAACTCGGGCTCTCGGAACGCTACGGCGGAGCGCGGAGCCGTGAGCTCTTCCACCAAGGACCAGGAAGGGGGCTGGCTCAATGTCCCTAACGCTGTGTCGAGCTCTTCGCACGTTCTTTTGGCAACAGGAAATGCCTCCAGCAAGGCCTTTCCCATCTGAGGCCATTGCGCTCCTTGGCCGGTGAAGATGAACCCAACAGCAGGGGGTTTGCTGCTGGTGCGTGCACATATGGCAAATGCGTCTTGTGAGATCTTGATGCTAAGGTTCGGAGATGGTTGCTGGATACTATATGCCCGGTGGTACAACTGACTGCGACGCTCCGAGAGTGTATATGCCAGATCCATCAGCGTGACGCTGACGGCCGGGCTCATGAGATGTGAGGCCAAACCTGCAATGGATGCTTTCAGCGAGTCTTCATCGTTCGCCGACAGAACGACTACTCGTGCTTTAGTACATATTGGTGTGTCGCCAGAAAGAGGGACAGTGTCTCCTTCAACGTCGAAGAAGTCATCACCGATATCATCTGACTCAGCAAATGATGAAATGTGCCTTGGTTGGAGATCGGGTAAGATATACTGCGGATGCTCGACGACTGCGTGCGCACTACCAATTGTTAGAAACATTTTGCGGTGCCTGAAGTGATTGACAGTTCTCGGACGAAGGGGAATGGTTTGGGTAAAGGTCAGGTAACCGCGGCGCGGACATGGCTACACTTACTTGGCTCCTCCAAAACCAAAGCTATTGATGCTCGCCCTCTTCTTGCTTTTCCCGGGCCACTGGAGGGCTGTTCTGCTCGCCCGAACTTTGAAGCCCTCGAAATCAATCTTTGGGTTCGGACTCAGGAACGTAGCAGTGCCGGGTATACAGCCCTTTTCGAGAGCTAGAACGACCTTGATCAAACCAGAAAGCCCGGCTGCGCCCTCAGAATGGCCGATATTCGACTTCACACTTCCTATAACCAGAGGCTCTTGGTCTTTTCTACCTGGTGCGAAGACTGATGCGGCTCCTAAGATTTCGATAGGATCTCCTACCAACGTTCCTGTGCCGTGACATTCCAGAAAGCCCGTATCAGAGAAGTCAGAAATTCCAGCGTTATGGTAGGCAGCTCGAATGGCAGCCGCCTGCGCAGCTGCATTTGGCATAGCGATACCTGGCGTCCGCCCAGCGCTATTTGTAGAGGTTCCCCTGATCAGGGCCCTAATAGGGTCTTTGTCTCGCACAGCATCGTCCTTACGTTTCAGCAGGATGCAGTTAATAGCTTCCGCGGCTACGTACCCATCGGCCTTACTATCAAAGGTATGGCACCTCCCTGTCGACGAAGCGGTAGGACGCATAGCGCCCATATCCTCATTACGCTCTGGAGATAGATACATATTAGCACCGCCGACTATCATCATATCACATTGGTTGGTAGTCAAGTACAGACATGCCAAATCCAAAGCGATCAGGGTAGACGAGCAGGCTGTATCAAGTGATATGCTTAACATGCGTGTTAGCTTTACTATACGATATAACTATTATGATAGAGACAGGATGGAGCGGAAAAGAAGATATGGATTGATACCTCGGGCCATGCACATTAAGGAAATGGCTGATTCTGTTGCTCAAGAGCGCTCTATTGGATCCCATGGTTGGAGATTCCGTTCTATCTTCTGGGTCTCTGCATGTCATGTCATAGTAATCTGCGAGTCTCGTTAGAACCGTGGGGATCTCGAATGCGTATACCTCGAGGCCGACATGCGCTATGGCGTAGTACATATGTAGGTGTTCAACGTACCGACTGTGTTGGCGCCGACAATACATCCTACTCTTGCCCCAACCAGCGTCTCAAGGGGGATGCCCGCGTTTTCGAGACACTCATAGGCGACCTCCATCAACTGCCTTTGTTGAGGATCCATCGAGCTAGCATCCATGTGATTCACACCGAAGAAACCGGCATCAAAGTCGCTCGGGTCTGTGTTCATAAACATGGCACCCGGGGTTTTCATGGTGTATGGCTTGTGTGATCCATCGTAATGTCCAGCGAGACTGAACCGGGTCTCAGGCGGCTCGTTGGATGCCACCCGTGATGCCATCATGAAGTCCCAAAAGTGCTTCGGCGTCATTATGTGTCCAGGCAGGCGGCAAGAAACGCCAATTACTGCAATCGGGCTTTGTGCATAACCAACAGCGGATGGCCTGGACGTCCCAGCGAGAGATGGCGTAGTGTTCGCGCTTGACGCATGCTTCTCCTGCGAGTGTTCATCCATGCCATGCAGCAGCACATTCCTATGGTGTGTCTCTTGTTGAGGTGGATTTGTATCCGTGGCCGCACGTCCGCCGTCATTTCCCCCCAAATCATCCGGTTTGAACACCACTTGAGATTCCATGTTCGCAGAGTTGTTGTGATACCTTTCAGGCTGTTGTAGTCGACTAATTCGGTACTTTTCACGTTCCAGAAGCCCAGATGCAATAAAGTCACAGAAGTGTTGCTCTCTACAACGGCAACACTCTTCATACCTAGAGTAAGGATGATTATGGAGAACCCCACGCGAAATCCTGATTGGTCCTGAACGAAGGAGGTACTGGGGTCAGAACACCCAAGCTGCTCTGATGCATCGTTGTACTGAAGTGCTGAACCCTCGCATGCATCAGCTACAAAGTGGCATGTGTCAAATGCATGTATGAGGTACAAGACCTACTACGGTATATCGTGCCATAGAGTCGCAGCGGTAGGGACAGGGTTCAGGTTGTCCCAGCTTTACAAGGCACTACATAGTACAGGTACTTAGTAGATACGCCAATCATAGGTACCGACCCCCACTGTTCGTTGTGCCGCTGGTAGTATATGGTAGTATATGATTGATAGTCATATGCGCGTATCATTGAGACAGGCTCCTTGATAATACATGACCTCAGCGCTTAATGCGGGTTCGAATACGGTTTTGGGAATACCGGCCAAGCGAGTGGTAGGTATTGAGCGTCTGGAGAATTCAGACGATCAGACGATGCTGGATATACTACTTAAAGACGTGATTTTCAGGCAAAAATGAACGTGGCAGCAGTTGAGACCGAGAGAGACAAATCTGCGACCAATTCGAAATAACTTGGCCAAGATGGCTCAACGCCGTGAAGTCGAATTCAAGACACTAGATGGGCTGACCCTGCGCGGTACCCTCTACTTTAGCAGCGAGCCTCGGGGCCCCGCAGTCATCATGACTCCTGGCGTAAGCTACGCGTTTCCTATGCCACAAAGACTAAGGAAATATGGATTCGGTCAACTGCTGACTACCTCACTGTTCAACACGACGAAAGAGATGTTCCTCCCTAAAGTGGCGCAGTACCTCCAGGAAGCCGGAATCTCGGCCCTGGTCTACGATCCGCGCACAGTCGGGTCAAGCGAGGGCCTGCCGAGAAACAACATCGTGCCGGCGCAGCAGGTATCCGACTACTCGGACGCACTGGCCTTCCTCAAGCTGCAACCACGCATAAACCCAAACAGAATTGCCTTCTGGGGGTTCTCCTTCTCGGGGGCCATCGCACTGTGCGCCGCCGCCTTGGACAAGCGCGCCTGCGGCGTGGTGGCGGTGTGTCCGTTGACAGTCTGGGAACTCGACGAGAAGAAGTGGCGCGGCGTGATGGCCAGGTGCATGCAGGACCGCGAGAGCCAGCTTAACGGTGGCAATACTCCCTTCGCGATTCCCATGGTCAACAGCAGCGGCCAGAACCCAGCGGGTTTCGGGTCCGGGGTCGGCGAGAACGAGCTGGAGCTTATCAGGGAGAGCAAGGAGAAGATTCCGGGGTTCGAGGCCACCACGACACTTCAGACCTACTGGCACCTCATGAGCTGGGGCGGCCCTTTCGCAGCGCTGAGGTGGCTGCGAGGGATGCCCGTTCTGGTAGTGACGCCCGAGGACGACCGTATCTCGCCTGCACACAAGCAGAAGGAGCTGATCTTTGACGCCATTCCCTGCGAGCTCGAGGGGCCTGGCACTACTAGTGGAGAACCAAAGAAGACATTTCATCTCGTGAACGCCCGTGGGCACATGGATGTTCTGGACGGTGATAGCTTTCGGGAGGTAATGGATGAACAAGTCCGGTTTCTGACTGGGTTATAGAAAGGCCCCCAAGGCTCGCTCCCTCGCAACTCAGACTAGACCGAATAAACCTTCGGCGATGGCTTGCAGAAACAATCCATGCCAGTGCGTCATGTCCCAAGCAGGCCAATGTTGCATTTTGTGATACGGGCGTTGATTAACGCAGCACTTGAGGTCTGGTGACGGTGGGTCCCCTGGTCCCTAATCCGCTGTGTTTTGGCCCCCAACTGCAATTGCAAAGAAGGCTGGAAGGCCGAGGACAAGCATGGTTTCGGTTCCTTCTGCAGGAATAATCACACCGGCGTATCGTATACAGGTGGGAATATATGTTGCAGCGGCAGTATTTCCCCATTTGTATTGACCTGCCACGCTGTGATGCGGTTGGTGATGATAAGCAGAATCTGGCCTACAATGGGATACAATTTCGTCTCTGCACTGGCGTCGTACCAGCTACACCGGACTAGGCCATTCCTTTGCCGCTCCAGTAGCGAAATGGGCTGTCTCGTACAGATTTGCAGCCGGGAGCAAATCGACAGTAGTAGTTTCGTAGCTATTAATACTACACGTCTTCCGAGGCACAAACGTTCAACTTCCACCGTACCCAATAAGGGCCTTAACTTATGTATATCGCTTCTTATGACTTCTTTAGGAAAGTACTTCGTGACCTTGGGATGAGTTCAGTTTATAGATCAATACAGCTAGACCCGACGAAGTCTTATCCACTAGAACTTGGGAGACTTACGAACTTGCTTTTGGAGTACCTTCCTAAAGAAGTTATAAGAAGCAATGTAGATCAAGGCTCCTGGTGGGTACGGTCAAGAATAAATGTTCCTCAGCCCCGGGACAGTTGTATGGTCGGGTGCGCGGTAATCTGGGGCAGGGTTGAGGTACCGGCATTTTAGCCCCCACACGCACGCACTTGTGCTTACGCCGTGCAAAATACAGTATGCCTTAAACCTGGAGCTTATAAGACTCTGCTATTTGCTGCGTGTCGGTACTAAGTAAGCAGGCGCGACAACAAGCCGACGAGTACTTGGAAGAAAACGTAGCATGATGAGGATGCCTAGCTGAACCAACAGGAAACAACCAGGGACAAGCCCATTCCGGGCAGAGCAACATAGAGATCTGTAGAATAACTACGGTTTAGCTATATTTAGTTGACCAGCTGAAAGGACCAGTTATTGCAGTATACTGGGTTGTTCATGACAGACTGTATATAAAGACCTGGCACGAAGTCAGTACTGACTTTGCCCAGGTGAGAGATGCAGTGTATTCTAATTGGTGAGACCGACAGTGCATGAGATCAACATGCTGTCGAAATACTGCCTCATAGTAGCAACCTTTGCCATCTGCCAACTCCAGTCTGCCAGGGCCATCCCCTCGTCGTTTCAATGGAGCAGGGCTGCTGCAAACCACCGCGGCGGCAGGCCACCTACGGCGCGAACCTGCAAGAACATACCTGGCGACGAAGGCTGGCCCACGGAAGCTGCTTGGTCTCAACTCAATGATGCGACCGGTGGGCGGTTGATCGCCACCAAACCACTTGCAAACGTCTGCCACGACCCCGACTACGACAGTGGTGCTTGTCGAAACCTTGAAGATAACTGGCTGTTACCTTATCCGCAGTAAGTAGAGCGCTGTTGAAATTTCTGTCACTGGTACTGTGGGCTAATTAGAGTTTCAGTGTTCAAGACCCAACCTCGGTGATTGCTCCCTATTTCCAAAATCAATCGTGTGACCCGTTTACCGGCAAAGACACGGTTTGTGTCCATGGCAACTACCCTGTTTATGCCATCAATGCCACCGAGGCCGCTCATGTGCAGGCCGGTGTTCGATTTGCCCGACACAACAACGTTCGCTTGGTCGTCAAGAACACTGGCCATGAGTAAGTCAAACTCGTGTTGCCCCGATGCCATGTACTCAGGCATGCTGACCGTCGAAGCTTGCTTGGCAAGTCCACAGGGTTAGGGTCCTTGTCGATCTGGACTCACAACCTGCGAAGCATCAACCATATCAAGACTTACCATGGTGATGGATCCTCCTATGCTGGCGCAGCCGTCCGACTCGGGGCCGGGGTCTTGGTCGGCGATGCAATGGAATGGGCCGACTCCGTTGGCGCCCGTGTAACGGTGGGATCATGCCCCACCGTTGGCGTGGCCGGGGGGTATACGGCTGGCGGCGGCCATGGGCTGCTGACATCCCTCTACGGTATGGCCGCCGATTCCGTATTGGAGTGGGAAGTCGTACTGCCCAACGGAGAGCTGGTGACTGCGACGCCGCATAATGACCATGCAGACCTGTATTGGGCCTTGTCGGGAGGGGGAGCCGGGACATTTGGTATCATCGTCAGCATGACGACAAGAATATATTTTGACGGATCTATGGTGGGCGCTACTTTCTCATTCGATGTCGACTCCATGCCCAGCAGCAGCCATGACGAGTTTTGGGACACGGTTGTCGCTGTGCAATCGACCCTGGGCTCGCTGGTGGACGCGGGTGCCGTCGCGGCTTATGCCGTGGTAGCTGGGGTCTTCAGCGTTTATGCCGTGGCCATGCCGGGAACTGATGTCGCCAGTGTCGAGGCGCCGTTCGTACCGATTATTTCTGCGGTGCAGCATACAGGCGTGCGACTGAACGTGACCAAGACTGCACACAACGGCTTCCTGGACCTCTTCAACACCTACCTGCAGGAAGCAGTGAGCACCACTCCCCAGGCACAGATCTCGCTGGGGCGGATGATCCCACGATCCCTCCTGGAAGACAACTCGACAGCCGCAGTGGTGGCGGATGCCATGCGCTTCGCTGGCGACCAGGGTTTCAGCATGTCTTGCGTCGCAGTGAACGGCACGCGGAAAAAGGATGTCACGGGTTTTCACCCAAACGCAGTCTTCCCACTATGGCGCGAGGCGCTTCTGCATTGCATCTGGACGCAGACTTGGAACTTCAGTGCTCCCTGGGCTGAGATGGTGGCCCGTCAAGACGTGCTGACCAATGTTGTGATGCCCAAGATCGAGGCTGCCACACCTGGCGGAGGGGCGTATCTAAATGAAGCCAATTTCGAGCAGGATCAATGGCAGGAGAACTTCTACGGTGAGAACTATAGAAGACTGATAGCGATCAAGGATGCCTTGGATCCCACGGGGATCCTATACGCAAGAACTGCCGTGGGTAGTGAGGGTTGGGTGCAAGATGGTCAAGGGCGGCTGTGTCCAGTGTGAGCATTTACATCGTAGCAAGACCAAAACGATAGGCATCTTGTAAAATGCCTATTTTCGCTCAAATGGCCCACGTTATATTCACTCCGTGTTATCTGTCGTGACTTTGCTTGGTACTGATGGATTCCATCCATTCTCCAAGAGTTGAAGATGGTATTTGGTTGGATATGATCTCGCTGGGCTGCTTTTCCTATTGAGTGCATCAGAAAGCACCGTGGCACGCTCCCCGCCTTCCCCAACAGGACCTACCAAAATTTGCTGTGCCGCCGCCAAATCTTCGCTCAGCTGCGAGAAGGAGGCGCTATGTGACATGGGTTACGCATCAAACGGCAAAGGTCGCATTGCATGTTCCCTACTTCTAACATGGACAGAGGTAAATGATGACTCTGGTCCGCAAGGGCATGTCGCTGGCCGTACTTAAAGTCACGCCAGATATCCGACATTTGATTGAAAATAACTTCAGTCTTTTCGACCACGTCTCGTTGTCTTTCTCATCCCAAGCCATAATGTTTCCAGATATTCCGTCATACCTAGTCAAGTACCGAAGGTAAGACGGTCACAAACAGAGCCCAGCCCACCGATACATACCAACCGCGACCCGCCAACTAATACTGCGACCCGGTTTGACACTAATGCTGTGTACACAAATAACTGCATGTAAGTCAGGATGCCTCTCATAGGGCAGCGCCTGCTCACATGCTGGGGAAAAAATAGAAGAGCATATAACAACTTCAAGATGCGCCCCACCGCCGGCTACGATGTACTGCTAGTAACGCTCTTCACAATGGCTCGTCCACCTTTTGTCGACCCCGACTACTGGCGCCTGCTGGGCGGCCAAACGCCAGTGCCGGATCCTCCGGAGACCGACTTATACGCTATCAGAAACACGACCACTGCCTCGACTAAGGCAGCGTCCGATGCGCTGCCTTTCCCATCCGGTATGACTACGATGGTCAGCACGGCCACAGCAGCCGACGGCAGCAAGTTCAACATCACGCGCTTCGTGCCGCTCGCCGTGCAGCAGAGCCAGGACACGGCCCCGCCGCACAGGGCCGTCGTCTACGCCTTTGGCGGCGGCATGATCGCGGGCAGCGTCGCCATCTCCTACAACATGATTGCGAACTTCGCCGAGCATACCGCGACCCAGGTCTTCGCCCCTGACTACCGCTTAGCACCAGAGCATCCCTACCCCGCGGCACTGGACGACGTCTACACCTGCATTACCTGGCTCCAGGCGCATGCGGCCGACTTCAATGTCGACCCCGCGCGCATAGTCACCTTCGGCCAGAGCGCGGGTGGTGCCCTCACTGCCGCGTCGGCGCTAAAGGCCAGAGACGAAGGCCTGAACCCGCCCCTGGCCGCCCAGGTCCTGCGCTACCCCATGCTAGATGACCGGACCGAGATGGATCCTCAGAATCCCCGGTTCCCTTTCTTGACCTGGTCCCCCAGTAGCAACACGATTGCATGGAAAGCCTACTTGGAAAAGATCAACGAAACGGAGGGGGGCTTAGGTAAGTCCCTTACACAACCACTCCTCACTGTTCGGGCGAGCCATTATTGATCTCTATTATTACTCTTACACAGCTCCGGTCCCATACACAGCCGCCCCCGCCCGTGCCGACGATCTGCACGGCCTCCCTACAACCCACTTGGGCGTCGGGGGCCTGGACCTCTTCCGCGACGAATCGGTGAGCTTTGCGGCCAGACTGTCGTCGCACGACGTCAAGGTGCAATCTAACGTCTACCCTGGCGTGCCGCACGGCTTCGACGGCAGCCCTGCCTTCTCGCTCAGGTTTGAGCTGTGGAGTAACGAGGCGAGATTCATTCAGCAGTTTTAAGAGAGCCTGGAATCCAAACCACCTACCTACCTCCCTGTAATCTCGGTACTTACTTCGGATAGTAGCTCATAGACTTGGAGATAGCACGATATCTTTCAATTAGACAATGCGACCAGATCATTAGCACGCGATTGTTGTGTTGTTGTCAATACTGTGGTGCATGTTGTACCTTCTCACCCCTTCACACACTTGCGTCTCGTTGATGGTGGTCAGCACCGCTTCGGAGCTCCGAGCCGTGCTTGAATTTGTCTGAGTTGCAATGCGCTTTCCTAGTTGTACGTATGATAGATAACGGATTGCATCTTCATTCGCAAGATTTCCTAGCGCCATGCATTGAGTGAGACGCTGAGCTTTCAGTTGGGCTGACATCCACGCTGGACTCAACTGTTGGCCCTCTCTATCACAATTGGTGACGCATGTCAGATGGGCTGAAAGTAGTAATAACCTGCATATTACGGTGTCCTTCGTTCACTTTCGTCATATCTGAAGGCTGTTCACAATTACACTCTGGCAGCTGCCTGGCGATCTTATCCTGCGAACATGCATGCAGCTATCGACCCACAACGATGCACAAAGCCAATATTGGAACCTGTCTCACTCAGCTATGCATGTCAGACGGGCTGAACGGCGGGTCCTTCCTTCATCATACCCTTTCAGGAAGGTTGATTGCCTGGTCGTCTTGTCTTGCGTATGCAGCTATTGACCAACAGCGACGCACTCAGCCAATATTTCGTGGGTTGAATAACGGCGGTTGAGCCCGCAAGAAGTAGAATGAGGCAACATTTCCGAAATGGACAAGCTGCGAAACAACCCTTGGGAACAACAGGATTAGACAACGGACAGATGCCCATGAACACATCCCCGGAAGAGTTATTCTTTTACGCCGTGAGACTCAGTCGTGGGCTAAGAATTCCTAGTCTCTCTTATGCGTTGGCGTAGTACTGTAGAGAATCTGTGCTTGCTTATTTACTTAGGCATCGGCTGCATGATATTATGCCCTGGAAGACGTCAACCCCACCATGAAGAGAGCTGCAGGGATGCACGAAACATGGACTTGGTCCGCACCAAATGTTGCATTTTCTCGACGCAAGGTTCTTGAAAGCTATCTGCTATCACAGAGAAATGACAATTTCATACAGCTTGTTGAGATCAGTGTTAGGCAAGAGACAAAAGATACTCCAGTCCGACAAGCCTTCTTTTTTACACCTCCTCAACGAGCCTGTGTGGTTTATAGGAGACCGAAAAGCTGTCTGTCCGAAGAACCCGGGTCTCACTGAAATCTCCATCCACACGGGGGAGCGAGCCCTGGCTTGTGACGTAGGACTGACCTCGGGGGGACAGCGCCCTTCTGGTGCTATCGAACCTCTCGGGGTTGGAAGCGCAGACCAGCGGCGTGAGCTGTATCTCGTGGTACCCGGAGTATCCCTTCTGGGAGCCTGGGAAGCTGGGCTTCGTGGAGCTAGTTTCCACACTCTCCTTGTGCCCGCGGTACCGGCTGCTCTTTCTGCGGTCGCTCCAGCTGAAGATCTTGGAGACGTTTCCGCGTAGCTCTTTCAGTGAGGGCACGCGCAGCCGGTTGGCCAAGTGCAGCGTCGGGATGCAGCCCATGATAATGACCAGGGCCTGCTCGCAGTCGGAGGAGAAGTTGATGATAGAAGTGAAGTATTGCACCGCCGGGTCGCCGAGGATCTTGTTGTTGGTCATTGGAATCAGCGACACCGTGATCTTGGCCACCGCGGCGCACATGGTCACCAACGACATGGCCATGACCACGAGCAGACCAATCTTTCGGCGGGTCGGCATGTGGAGTTTCCATATGACCATGACGGGAAACAAAACGTAGGTTATGTCAGATATAACGAAGAAGACTAGAACACCGCACCTTCTTGTTAGTAACAAAGGAAGAAAAACGAGTGGTAACCCTCAGTTGGGTGGATGCTGGCTCACATACATTGTAGAGCAAGGGCCGTGTACTGGTAGATCCTCTTGTCCCAGTAACGCCGGATGACGGCCTTGTTCCAAAGACCCTCATACGGATCGCACTGCGCCACCAGGAGTACGATGGAGACAAGCCCGACAATGGTTTGGATCGTGGTAAAAGAGATCATGTAACTCTTGAACAATTTTACGCTGCCAAAGATGCGCACGAGCAAGATGGCAATCGAGACTCTAGCGATTATGGACACTAGGAAGCCCGGCACCGCGAAGATCCAGGACCATTTGTTGATGTTGAAGTTCTGCTCGGCGGTCAGCGTGTTTGAAGGACGCCCGCTGCCCCAGTTGCACATGAGAGTGAATCCAGCCTGGTAGGAGATCTGTAGCGCCAGCGCGAGGATCATCAGATAATCCTCGATGACGAGCCCCAACTTGAACTTCAACTTCAGATGGCAGCGACCGGCCACGGCGATGATAGCCAGCCCGGTGAGCGTCCATGTCAAGCCATATTGCAAGTGATTAATTCCTATCACTGACGGTGGTGCCGTCGACGCAGAAGACGACATGTTTCTCGGCCCAGTTCTCTTAATACGAATTCAGGAAGCAAGTCGGCGAGAAGCTAATTGGTGATGGAAGCGTTGGGTCTGCGGGCGAAGCCTGAAAGATCGACGCAGATTCTCCTCCGGACAACGCAGACTCATTATGCCTATGTACTTATGCTACTACAGCTCGCGTCGTTCTCGGTGTGTCTGAGAATACCAAGGAAGCATACAAAGGATCGAAGGGTCCGAAAATATATTTGTCGAGACCTAATGGTTCGTCTGACTTGCAGATTGATGTTGAACAACCAGCGGGCTTGCATGTAACACAGTGCGCGTGCCTTAGAACCAGCCACCTACTAGTGCTTTTCTTCAAGCCCTGACTCCCATGCATGTCATCCCTGGGGTACTAACTTTCGACAGCCTTGGCACCACTCTCCATGCAGATTGGTGGTTCGTAAGACAAGTTATCTCAACCAACATTATCCGCGTCGTGTTTCTGACAGTACGACCCTGGAATCATTGAAAGGCCGGTTGTCTGGGCCACCCCTCTCGGGGACGATTACCAAAAACGTGTGCCAACGCATACATGGCTTCCTGTTGCAAGTATGTACATGCTACATGCTACACGAGAAAGTCATGGTCCGCAAAATTAATCATAATGTTGTGACAGTAGGAATGTAGTCACCGAAATCCTACAATCAGTCTTTGGATGACCGAAATTATCGCGCATTGTTGGAGTGACTCTTTGCTTTCGTGTCTCCGCCAGACGACTACTTCATTACTTTGCAACCCGCTTAACCGCCAGTCTACCTAAGTATGCAAGTTCGGAATGGGGGCAGCGGAGAAAGAATTCCAGAAGCGCCAGAAGATGACGAAGTTGAAACCATGGCAATACCTTTCGCCTATCGACTGTTTTATCCCATCGCAATATGTTCGGCAAACTCTATGCTTTCCCGCAAATGGGCGGGCACCATTTCTCTCCTTGAAGAAGGGTCTTGCAAAAACTGTTTCATTGATACCCCTTCTTTCATCCAATGTTATCTTGTCATCATCGCTGTCACAGGGTCCATCATGTCGTCCTCCGTTCAAGCTCAACAAATTTGCTCTTGCCCCCCTTGATCACAATGACATAACGGAAATCCTGTCCGAAGGGCCATCAGACGTTGCCAGAAACTTGGAGTACGAACGCCTGAGACGGGCGGGTTTCCCAAATAACATCTTAAGCAAGGATTTCTTCCTCCCTACCCTTCCACACTTTCCCGCGTCAGATGGACCTGCCCCGGCCTTTCGTGTCCGAGTAACGCAAATACGGGGCGGAATCATTGTTGGTGTGTGTTGGCACCATAGCCTTGCTGACCTGGGGGGCATCGATACCATACTCAAGACATGGGCATACTTCTGTAAGCAGTGCTTCGAAGAAGGTAGTCCAAGCTTAGCAGACTCAGTCTCTGCCGCTGAAACTTTCGACAATGGGCCGGTCGTCGAATGCGACCGACGAATCGTCTATGTTCCCGTGTTGAACGAGGAAAAAGAAGCAGTAGGGGAGCTAGCTCTTCCGGCGGATATCCATGTCCTTGACGTCGACCCTCCCTTCCTGACTTCGGAGATAATGGCCACACTGCCCTTGGAGACGGCTCACTTTCGAATATCTACCCGGGTGATCCAGGACTTGAGGGCTCGACTCCAGAAGCACCTCCCAGCGGGAGCCAGACTTTCATCCAATGATGTGATTTGCGCCATGATGTGGAGCGCCACTACTCACGCCATGACCAATCTTGAATCGGCAAGATCTCTTGGAGATGGGACAGATTGCTGGTTCACAAGCCCTGACGGTGATAAGGCGACGGTGTCCATGGGCCTGAGCGTGGACATGCGCAGACGCCTCGACCCGCAAATCCCCAAGAGTTTCATAGGCAACGCATTGGCGATGGCGTGGCCGACCGTTTCCCGGAGCAGCCTCCTGGACGCTGCCAATGCCTCCCCCTGTGCGACCTCATCGTCTCCACTCGCGTCCCTGTCAGAGGTCGCTTCTTGTGTCCGCAAATCTCAAGAATCACTGGAAGGGAAACATTTCCGCAAACTCGTGGCCTATCTCGGCGCACACGGGAATATGGCCACGAGGTTGCAATGGGGTCCGGGGCCGAATAGCACAAACATGGTTGCCGCGACCTGGCGGGGTTTGAGCGTGGTGGACTCGCTATACTGGGGTGGTGATGTAGGAGAATGCGATGCAGTCAGGACGGTGTTGCCGTTCCCGCATACTATCACGATACTTCCGCAGACGGCCGGGACACAAGCGATAGACGTTGCTTACTGTTTGTTAGCACCTACAATGCAGAGTCTGAGAAGTTGTAAGATCATTGAGGATTACTGGCAAGTAGTGGACGGCAGAGATCTCTCCGGAAGCTCAGGAGCGGCTGCTTATCCTACCTAGGCAGGGTAAAGCAGTGCTCAGGATACGATGTTCAAAACATCATGGAAAATTGACACGATTTACCAATTGTATTGATCCGCCACCTCCAACTTTCCTACTTCACGAGTACACGTACACCCTTGCTCCCTGGCTTTGGCATGGGCTTTACCAAATCCATGATGAAATCTACATCATCCCTTGTTGTATGATACAGTTCGAGCTCATGTCTTCGGAAGATCGTAGCCAGGCAGACGTGCAACTCCATCAGCGCCAAGGTCATCCCGACACAGTTCCTGGCCCCGCGACTAAACGATACCATGTAATTACCCAACGGGTGCAAGCCATTGGGGCCCACAGGGTTGTTGAGCCACCGCTCCGGAACGAAGTTCAGCGGATCCGGGAAGTATAGTGGATTGATGTGATTGTGATAGGCATCCATGGAAACCGAGACGTTGGGCGGTATTGTCCAGCTACCGTACATCAGAGGCTCTAGACGGCTCACTCGAGGAAGGCGTTGAACTGAGCCGAACGCGAGTCGCAGGCCTGTAGGATCACAAGATCTGGGTCAGTATCTGGGAATTCGGCTTTATTATGAAAATACATATAGTGAGACATCACCCAGGAATCAAGTCGTAAAGATGAAGACTCACTTTCTTGTACGACAGCTGAGAGATACGGTAGTGCCTCAAGAGCTTCCCATGCAAGAATCCCATCCCGATCAGGCATGGCAGCGGTAAGCTCATCCTTCAGCTTTTGATAGACATGCGGATTGTTTATAACATGGAACGTGCCCACGGTCAAAGTCCACATTGTCGTCTCTATGCCGGCACCGTTGACGCTCATCGCCTCCTGCAGCAGTCTCGAGAAGGTAAGCTCCTCGGGTGGCAGGTCGGAGGCCAGGATATCGTGGAATATGGTCAGGTGCGACGTCTCCTTCGCGTCCATGTTCCGCCCGGCGAGTACGTCACGGATCTGCTGGCTGATGGCGCGGCGGTACTCGAGTATGGGCTTGAACGGCGGCACCACCGCCCCCAGCACCGCGTCCGGGATCCAGTTCATCATCTCGACGAAGGGCCGGAAGTGCGTCGTATAGTGCGCGTACACCACAGAGCTGGCCATGGCCATGCTGAATGGCGACCGGAAGCCAGGCGCTGCGGAGAAGTTGGTGGACCGCGCAAACGCCAACTCCGTGATCACGTCGGCCGTCATGGTCGCCCAGACGTCGCTTATGTTGACAGCCCTGCCGGTGCCCTTGTACTCTGTTTCGAACCTGTGTGAGATTCGGTCTACAATGTGCTGAAGGTGGCTGTTGCGACTGCGCACTCTTTGCTTCGAGAAGAAGGGGGCTATGGCCGCTCGCCGCATGCGGTGGTGCTCCGAGTATACGGTGTGCACCGTTGCCTCGGGGACATTGAACCGGTACTTGAATTTGCGTATCTTGTCTATCGGGTGAGCAGCCGTCGCGGCGCAGTTGACCGTGTTGTAGAACTCTGGGTCGTCAATATGAAGCTCGTTTGGGTTGATCCTTACGATAGGGCCATAGCGGTCGTGCATGCGCTTGATCTCAAAGGTGAACTGGCCTCCCCCTTTGTGTATCAGGTTATAGTAGAGCTCGTGCCAACCGCTGATAGCGGCTAGCTTGGGACCGGGAAATTGGGAGAGGGGAGAGAAGTAGAGACGGTACACAAGAAGACAAAATGCTCGCGCTGATATCAGGGCCAAGGTTAGGAGGAGAGCAAGTGCAGCCTTCTGACCTCCGATGGGTATTTCACCATATACAGTGTGATCAAAGAATGACTTGGCCATGGTGTCAGCGAAATGATGGACGTCCCTAAGCCACGCAGAGTTTCAGTAAGGTTGCCTGAATTTTCCAGCTCACATACAAATGATGAGGAAGAGAGAACTGCAGTGCGTTTGATAGGGGTCGTCCAAGATCCTACCTACCCATATCTGCCAGTTACTGAAGTATGTATCTCGATACATAGGAGGTACATGTGCCTCCAAATAATAGAAGTACTTAAATACATGCCTGCTTATTCAGGTGTGCTTCGGCGAACAAATGTGCGTCCTATGACGTTCATATCGTATGATCCCAAGTGAGGGCTTGGGGGCTGAAATCGAGCGGGGCAAAGGAGTGATACAGCGCTTACGTGCAGCGGTATCTGACCATGTACAATGAGTCTCCTTACTTGCCCTTGGTATCTGTGACAACTTTGAGGGGCATTTTTAAAGGACGTGTTCTGCTGTCCAGCTTCAGATATCCAGTAGCATACGCACTCTTCCGAGTCCATCTATTCCAAGTACTAAAAACCACTAGAATCTGATCTTCCATCACCAGCCCTTTGTCAATCTCAATGGATTCTCAAGCGGTTGTCTTCATCTCAGGTGTTTCTCGTGGAATCGGTAAAACACTGGCGGAGACGTATCTATCAAAGCCAAACCACACAGTCATCGGCAGCACTCGTAGCGGCGATGACGCCGAGCTCAAGGGCTTTTCCCCAGCCGACGGATCCAAGGTGATCTTGGTCAAGATTGAATCCACCAACTTGTCTGATCCCGAGGCGGCCGTCAAGGAGTTGACAGCCGCCGGCATCGACCACGTGGACATCGTCATCGCGAATGCCGCCGTGAGCCCCACTATGCTCCCGCCCGCAGTGGCGGATATGGACGATGCGGCGAATGCTTTCACCATAAACACTCTGGGACCGTGGAGCCTCTTCAAGGCACTGCTCCCACTTCTAGAGAAGTCCCAGAGCGCCAAGTGGGTTGGCATCACCAGCGCAGTTGCCTCCTTAGGTGCCATGGAGGCTTTCGGAGCCCATGTGGCTCCTTCCTATGGCATCAGTAAGATCGGACTCCACTGGCTCACGGTGTAAGCTCTGATTCCACCACATATGATCCTGGGTAATGCGGTAGAGGGACAACTGCTAACACTCAATGTAACAAGATCCATCCACTGCCAGTATAAATGGCTCACGGCCTTTGTGGTACATCCCGGGTATGTTCCTCTAATCATTGTCCGTGTAATAGTTCTAACTTACAAGACCAGTCTTGTCCAAACCGATATGGGTAACAAGGCTGCTCGGATGATGGGAATGGAGCAAGCCCCTGATACCAAAGAAAAGAGCGCGGAATCGATCGTGCGGACGGTAGGTATTCTCATCCGGGTTCAGGGTTTTTCCAGAATGCTGACTTCTCGAAGATCGAGAAATCAACGAAAGAAGAGACCTCGGGCAAGTTTTTCAACGCAATTGACGGTGCTGTTATCCCGTGGTAGTTATAGATAGATGTAGTAGGATAGCAAGCTCAAAAGAGTTATCATCCTTACCTTACACCTTGCCGGGGTAACGAAGGTGAAAGGGTAGCCGTACAGACAAGGGCACTGTTTTTTCCCTGCTTCTCGAAATTTCTTTGGGATATATAGGAACTTTATAGGGAAAATCGTAAAGTATATTTACAATAAGTCAACGGCCTTATAAGTAGGACATCCCCTTTAGTAGGATACCCTTCTTCACCGCTAGCCCTATACACACCTACTATATAACTCCCTTATTTCTTAACTAATTCTTTTCTAAATTAATTTATTTTTATACTATTCGAATCCCCTAGTCTTTATACTTAAATATACCGAGCGAGACGTTAAGGATACCCTTAACTCTCTTATAAAAGGGAAATCTTTTCGATAGGCTTTATAAGAATAGTTAATTCCTAAGAATATACTATATAATATAAACTCTAGCTACTAACTACGTTAAATCGCCTATAAGTCTAGATAAAGTATTTCTTAGCGCTAGGAAAACTATTTAGTTAAATAGGTAATTATTTAAAGCGATTTAAGCGTCCCTTTAACCTACGCTTAAGTAAAGGAATTTACTTAAAGAATTCTAGCTATCTAAAGCAACCTATAATCTATTAAGTACTATTATATAAAGCGATATTTAATAGACATTCCTTAATTCGAACTTGAAAAAGCTACTTAATAGAAGCTTTAAAGGTTAATAAAGCTTATATAACTATAATTAAGTCCTAGTTCTATTACTCTATCCTCCTTTATATTAAGGCTATTAAGGCCGTAAATCGTTATAATATAGATAAGGAAGGTCTTATAAAAGGCTAGGACTCGAATAGCCTTATATTAAGAGGGTCTAGGAGCCGTTGCATATAGAAAGAAGTACCTTATTTGAAAGTATAGATCTCCTTTATTAAACCTATATCTACTATAGGTATAGCCCTTCTTTCTCTTATTATAGTTAAAGGTAAAACGGTCTAATTATAATAGTTTCCCGAGTGTGTTTAATCTTAAAGAGAATTTAAAGATTAGAAGTTTACAGTAATTAAAAAAGGGTAGATAATAGACCTAACGGCGGTTAAATAGCTGAAGATAATCTTTATCTTTTAAACTTAACTTTTAAAGAGATTAGAAGCCTATTGATTTATCCTTAATAGCTATAAAAGCTATATAACTATCGATTTTATATAGTATTATTCATCGAATAATATATATCTTTTGTTTCTTCCTTCTTATACCTCTTACGTCCTTTAACCTTTTCATCTCTCGGCCTTCTCGGCTTATAAAAGGTTATATAGAAAGTACCTATTAAAATGGGGCTACATTAATAATTCTTTTATTATAAAGAAAAGAAACCCTTTCTTCTGATTTAATAAGGCCCGGAAAGAAGACTTTATAGCATTGAATATTAAAAGTAGTTAGAAGGTAGCTAGGTTATAGCCTATCTTTAGCGAAGCATTTGATAAGCCCCCTTCTTTTTAAAAATCGGAATCCAAAGGTAAATAGGCTATAAATACCTTTATAACGACTATTAAGATATTCTCTAATTAATTCTAAGCGGAAAGTGTATAAGAAGTTATTATTCCTTATTAGTTTACCCTTAAAAGGACTCAGGAACTATAAGCTTAACTAGATAATTTCTCGGTTATAAAGAAAGGCGATAATTATATATAAGGGCTATTATTTAAAAATATTAAGAATAGCCAGGATATAAGGCATATCGAACTAATAAAGGCTAAAAAGAGGAATAATTAATTAAAGGCTAAGTTAAAGGATCTTTAGGCATTAAAACAAAGAAAAGTAGATACGGACCTAAATATATCGTTTATTAGAATTAAGGCTATTTATAGGTTATGAAATAAGGGATAACGGGCTTAAGATTAGTTTCGATAGGTCTAGCGAGTTTAATAACTCTATAGAGAAGGAAGACTATATTATAATCAATTAGGTTATTAAAAATTAAGCGAGTAATTTAAGTTATATTAATAGTATTAAGCGTAAAGGAAGGTGTCCTACTAAAGGGGGTGTCCTACTTATAGGGCTGTTAACTTATACAGCAGGGCTCTAAAGATTCTCTTACTCCTTAATATTAGCAATATCTATAAGTAGTATATATTATATAATTCCTTTACTTCAACTACCTATTAATATTAGAACCTTAATTCAAACTCTATACCTACCCTATTCTAAAGTATTTGTTATAGTAAGCTAGTAGGATAAGCTATTAGCATAACCTTATCTACTTAAAATAGTTATATCTATTACTATCTAAAGAAAATAAGGAGATAAAGCTGCGATTCTAGAGTAACTATAAGCATTTTAGCTAAAGAAGAGAATAAGTAGATCTAGCGTAGCTAGGCCTACCTCGAAGGGTCTAAATATATAAAAGTATAGCAAGGCTAGTAGGGTCTATAGTTAGGTAGCTTATATATAAGCGCTTAATTACGTAATCTTTAGTCTTTAAGCCGTTCCGTTATATTGCTCTCCCTTTAAAAAGAAACGAGTAGCGAGCGAGTTAAACTACTAACTTCTAGATTTTAACTATATTCTAAGTAGAAGTAGAGTACCTTCGGGATAGACTACTATATTAAAGACCTATAATCCCTAATAATAGGGTATCTCTATAATCGTCAATAATATCGCTAAATATCCTTATATTAATATATTTAAGTCGCTCTTTTCCCAGTTAATCGCGAGCTCTAATATATTAGTTACGCTTTTAGTAATAATACTTTCGTCGTTCCTTTTTAAATACCTTTTATTTTACTTCTAATAGAGTATTATCGTTAATATAATCGTCGTCTACGATATTAAATCTATAAGCTATTTCTTATTTATTTAAGCGTTTAAATAAGTCTTTATATTTATAGTATTAATTATAGAACTCCTTTAGCTTTATAAATATATTCTTAAAGTTAATAACGTTATAATACTCGAGATTAAAGCTTTAATTATATTATTATACTTAGTATTATAGCTTATTATAATATACTTATAACGATAAACCTTTATCGAATATTTATCTTTTAACGCTATTAACTTGATTAGCTAATAAACGTTTATATTTTTAGTTTAATAATATATTATTAAAGTAAAGGTATAAATAATCGGTATAAAGTATATTTAATATATATTATAAGTTTAAGCCTTTTAATTTATAAAAGTAGTCTTTTATTATACGAATATAATATATATATTAAGTTAATAGTATATCGAGCGTTTTATAAAGATAATATAATAACTATAGCTTTTTAATTATAAAGTCTTTATCGTTAATATTAAAGTCCGGCTTTTAATAATATTTATTAACTTATATAGTTGTATAATCTTAAATTCGCTTTAATATAATTCGGGTTATATTAATATAGCCCTTTAGAATATCGGTTATAAATTATATATTAGTCTGAGCTAGCTTCTCGTTAACTATTATACTTTTAATATTAATTACCTAAGCCTTTTAATCGACTTATAATAGTATTAAATAACTATATATTACTTCGAATAGTATTGAACTCTTTACTATATTATAAGATATATTAGTTCATATAATATCTATTATAAATAGTACTTCGGATTAATTCTATTAATAATAATTAATATATATAGAGTCGTTAGTTTAATTATATATAATAATTCCCGATTTATCTTATAAATTAAAAATAGCTAGCTATAAATAGGCTTTATATAAACCTTAGGATATTAGATATCTTATTTATAAACTCTATAATAAACTATAGACTTTTATTAAAGCTAATAATTTAACGTAAGTTATATATTCGGAAACGATTATAATAATATATCTATATTATATCTTTAACTATAGTTATATAATAATACCTTAATAATCGCTTCGTTATAAAGTATTCGAAAGCTCGGTAATTTATTACAATAATAAATAGCTAAAGATACTATAAACCGATAAACTCTATTTATTATACTTTTAAAACTTAGATTATAACTATTAATGTTTTATTATAGAGACGATAATTAGAAATAAGTTTATATAAAGTCTTAAAATAAACCGTAATAGGATATTAAATATTATTGTCGTTAATCTAAGATAATATATTAGCTAATATATTATTAAAAGCGTTAATTCTAACTTTAATATCTCTATTTATATAATAATACTATAATAAGAGCGTATAGATTAACGCGTTATAAAGGAATAAAAATCGCTTTATTCTATCTTATTTTATATTTAAATTGCGTCTTTATATATTAATATAGTTAATAGCCTTATAAAGTAATTATATTTAATAATCTATTTCTAATAGAAGTTATATATTATATATTAGATTAACGACTATATTAAAGAATTAAGCTAGCTAATAGCTAGATATCGCTTTAACGGTTATACCTATAAGCTTTAAGTAGTTTACCTACCTCTTTATATTTTAGAGATAAGGTATATATTAAATACTACTTATAGATAAAGTAACGTATATCCGCGTAAGCTATATATAAACCTTCTAAATAACTCTAGTCTACTTAGTAGCGCGTTTATATCTTTCCGAGTCTTTTAAGCTAGAGCTTATAATTATATACTAAAAAAGCGCTTATACTTAATATATTCTAGAACTCGTTAGCTTAATACTCGAACTTACGACCTTTAGTATATACTATAAGCTAAATACGTAACTTTTAACTCTTTCCGCTTAGTAGAAGTTATAGCTATTATTTATTATATATTAGATTTACTATTATACTAAAAGAGTTAAGCTAGCTAATAGCTAGATATCGCCCTAACGTTTATAACTATAGGCTTTAGGTAGTTTGCCGGCTTCTATATATCTTAGAGATAGGGTGTATATTATTATAAAGCCTAAAAAAGGATTATATCTCTTTTATAATATTTAGTACTTATTAATTTCTTATAATTAAAACCTTCGTTAGATTAATAGCTATCTTATTTATACTAATAATAAAGCTTAAGTATTTAGTCTTTATAATATAGACCTTATATTTCTTAAGATCTATATAGAGTTTTATTATATAGAGCTTCTCGATTAATTATTAAATATATTATTAATATACTTTAAGCGAGTTAGGGTAAATAAATATATCGTTAATATAAATATAAATATATTTATTTAAATAATCTCTAAAAAGTAAAAGTCTTATTAATTAATCCGAATAATATTACTCTATGTTTATATAAATTATAATAGACTCGGAAGATAATTAACTCTTCGTACTAAGCCGGGTTAGTTAGACTTTATAGAAAGCTTATTTAGTATTAATCTTAGTATATATCTTTACTTTTAAACTCTATAATAATATCTCTTCGATTAAAGATAATATATATTAATCTTATTTAATAATTATATTTAACTTACGATAATAGATATAAAATCGTAATCTTCTATTAGCTTTATAAGAGAAGATTATTAGTATAACTTATAATATAGTTTTACTCTCGATAAAGCCCTTTTTAAGACTCTAGATAATATACTTTTAGTATACTTAGAGTTTTATTATAAATATCTTATATACTAGAGAATGTCTTAAATCCTCCGGCTTTATACTATCTTTAAAATAGATATAATAATCGATATATTGATATAAAGAAAGATTATTAGATTTATATTTATTCTAATTATCGAGTAAATAATAATATTACAAAAGTATTATTTCGTAATAGTAATAGTATAAGTATAAAATAATAGAGTTATAATCCCTTTACTATATATACTATATACTATAAGTATACCTTTTATACCTAATCTAGAATCTACGATACATTTATAGTAAATTCATAGCGAATCTATAGTAAACTCGTAGTAAATCCCTAATAAATTTACTATAAAGACTTATACACGTGATAAGTATATATTATTTCGAGAGCTTTACGCTTTACGTCTTTATTATTATATAATAGTATCTCTCTTTATATATATATTAAACCGATATTTATATTACCCGAACTTATCTCTCCGGAGTATATAAGTTCTCTAAATATTATATTATATATCGATTCTATTTACTTCCGGAAGGTCTCTTTAATAGTGAAAGAATAACGATTATTAGAGGTTTTAATTAATTTTAAACTTATATAATTCGTAATCTATAGCTATTTAATCGTTGTTTTAAATTACGTTATATAATCGTTAACTAATATTTATTAAAAAAACGATCTTTAATTTTATAATTCTAAAGGGCTATATTTTTAATATATAATTTTCTATTTATAAAAGGTTTATATTTATTAAGTATCTTAATATCTATTTATTTAATTATCTTAATAGTTTAAAAGAGTTTAATAAAGGTAATTTAAATACACTAGACTATTTTAAACCGAATCTTTAAAAAGTTATTAATATTATTAATACGAATAAAAATATAAAGTTAAAGTTCTAGTTAAAAAAAGAATGAATCGGCTCTCTTTTATTTAAATTTAAAAAGAAGTCGTTTAAATTCTAAAGTTTCTAAATATTAATTAAATTCTTGAAAAAGTTAGTTTATCTTCTAATAAAC
>LKEA01000112.1:0-31050 GCA_003795315.1 Cytospora schulzeri
ATATAGTTTATTACCACTAATAAGATATCTAGCCGCTTAATAGCTGAACGTAAACTATAGCTTTAAAACCTTGTAATATAATATAAGGTTTATAATATTATAAACTCTATTTTTATTTAAAGTTATACTTCTGAATTATGAAGATATATTAAGTTAGTTTAATACTATATAGTATACTTTCTCTATTTATATGCTTAGTGTACTGTATATAGTAAGTATAGTCTAATATAATATGGTATTAGATTCCACTATACCCTTTAGGTAAGTTTAGTTACTTAATATAATGTTAAAAACGCAATAATGTGGTTCTGTCCCGAAGACACCTATTAGTATTAGTCACTATGTAGCAATCCTTGCTTTTATGAAAGAACGAGGGTTTGTGCATCCCAACCAAAAGAAACTCCGAGTAAGCGACGATACCGCTATAAGCTCAACTTTGCGGACTTTGATTACCCGCATTATATCATCACCTGCGCTCCCAGAGATAACATTGTATCAGGGGTATAGTCCGATAATTCCGTAGCCGAGTGAACGTCACACAGGCAGTCCTCGGGTGACATGATCGGGCAGCCCTTGAAAAAAAGCTGCGGACAAAATCAAAGGGAACATCTCAGCATTTTCAGAGAAAGACCGAGTGGGTGATTTCTAAGCTAGAATTCGCGGTGTTACTGTGACACGGCGTACATTCCAATATCAACAAGTAAGCGAGTAGTTGGGACGCTGCATGATTTCAATAACTTCCACGATTAGACCCAGGATTTCTGTAGTGGACGTCTCACAAAAGCTCCCACAAGAAGACCCTGCAGACAGCACACATATATTGTCAGAGTTCATAATTTTGACTACGAGAAGTCTCCGCGCAAGCCAAGTCAAAGCTGGAATAACTTTGAACAGTTTAAGGTACGAATCCTGACTCGTCCATGATCTGGCAGCCCAGCCCTCCACAGATACTGTAAAATTGGGCTGACAATAAAGCGTTCAGAGACAAATCTGCCAAAATTTCCCCAACCATGGCGCATAACGAGAAGAAGATTCTCATTTTTGGACCTCAAGTTCCTTACTTGAACAAAGCCAGCCTAGACAGCATCAGGCACAATCTTGCCAATGAATCCGCCTGTCACTGGATGCTGGACGTTATGGAAGGTCTTCCAAATTACTGGAAGGCCCTGGTGAAGGAGATGCCTGAGATTGGCAATGTGGTTTCGGGCAAGGAGCTATTGGCAGATCTGGTTGTGTGGCTCAAACAAGGCGAGACAAACAAGTGGGCCGACATCCAGGTCCCCAATATCGTCCTGACACCGTTGATCGTTCTACTGCATCTCAATCAATACTGGCGGTATCAACTAGAGCTGGGAAAAGACAAGGGAGGCATTCTTGCGAATGATAAGGAGCCGGACCACCAAGCGGGAGTCATTGCACCCCAGGATACCACAGTCGTTGTCGAAACCCTGGGATTCTGCACCGGCCTCTTGAGCGCATTGGCAGTAAGCAGCTCAAGACTCTACAGTGATCTAGAACAGTTTGGATCCGTGGCTTTACGGCTCGCCATGTTGGTTGGAGCTGTTGTCGACGCGCAGGAGGCATGGGACGAGGCGCGAGGACGTGGGCGGTCCAGCATGTACGCCATCGCATGGAGGACCCCGGCGCAGGGCGACGAAGTACATCGCATGGTGGACAGTCTTTCTCCGGACGCCTATCTGTCGGTTCTCACGGACGAGAGGCGAGCCACAATCACGATTTCCGAACATAAGGCAGCAATTCTCATCCAGGCGATGCGGGCTGAGAACATCACAATCGCAGACGTTGGCCTACATGGCCGGTTCCATAGCAACGAGGCGGATATGCGAAGCCACGTGGACGTTCTTGTGAAGCTGTGTGATGGTTTCCCCGGACTTCAGTTCCCCCATCCTACAAAACTGGCCTCACAGGCTTATACCAACGATCACGCTGGCACTTCTTTCTACGACACCTGCACCGCCGACTTCAAGCCTGACAGGCCAATAATGACCCTGCAGGAGTCTGCTCTTCGCGCAATGCTCACCGAACAATGCGACTGGAACGGTGCCTGCAAGTCCGTTCTTGAAGCATCCCAGCTTAATGCAAAGGCAAATTCCGAGTACGTGTCCTTTGGGCTTGATCATTGCGTTCCACCCACCATTCTCCATCGTCTCGGCGCGAAAATCTTGCACTTGGCGGAATGGGACCAGGGCTCATCTGGCCAAGGTCTTCGTGTACCGTATAAACCCCAGACACCGTCTTTCAATAACCAAGAGGATATCGCAGTGGTCGGAATGTCGATCAAGGTGGCGGGAGCCGACGATGTTGATGAGTTCTCCCGGATATTGAAGACAGGAGAGTCCCAGCATGAAGAACTCAGCCGAGATCGCATGCAGCTCGATACCTTATTCCGCGAAAAGGATGATTCCAGGAAATGGTACGGAAACTTTATCCGCGACGTTGACGCGTTCGACCATAAGTTTTTCAAGCGCAGCCCGCGCGAATCCTCTACTATGGACCCTCAACAGCGACTCTTTCTCCAAGCTTCATACCAGGCCGTCGAGCAGTCAGGGTACTTCACCGAGTGTGAGCCAATGGAGAGTCGTGAGACGAGCATTAGAGATAAGCACCACGTCGGCGTATATCTCGGGGCATGCAGCGGCGACCACGAACGCCATATTGCCTGTCACCCTGCTAACGCCTTCACTGCAACAGGGAACCTGAAGAGTTTTATCCCTGGGAAAGTATCCCATTACTTCGGATGGACCGGCCCTGCGGTGGTATTCGATACGGCATGCTCTGCATCAGCAGTTGCGATTCACACTGCCTGTCAAAACATACTTAGTGGAGAATGTACTGCCGCTCTTGCTGGTGGTGTTACAACTATAACCGACTTCCACTGGTTCCAGAATCTAGCCGGTGCTAGCTTTCTTAGTCCTACTGGCCAATGCAAACCTTTTGATGAGCAGGCTGATGGGTATTGCCGGTATGTTCTCACCTCTTTGCGATCATTCTGCGTCTTGAATGTGACAGCGGGTATCGCAGCTTCTCTCCGCTCTGTACTCGGTCGCTCGTGTGGACAAATATACCCGATTACCTAGTATGGAACTGGATTCTCGTCCAGAAGTCACCCTAAAAGCATTAGCTAACTTAACTTTCACCTCAGGGCAGAAGGGATTGCGTGTGTCTTCCTGAAGAAGATGTCAGACGCTATCACCGATGGCAGCCCAGTTCTCGGCTGCATTCGCAGCTCAGCCGTATATCAGAATCAGAACTGCACACCGCTTTTCGTGCCAAACACTCCATCCCTCTCTCAGCTCTTCCGGGCTGTCCTTAATAAGGCGGAACTAACACCGAGCGATATCTCACTCGTCGAGGCGCATGGCACTGGAACTCCAGTCGGGGACCCTGCCGAATATGATAGTATTCGAACAATATTAGGAGGACCAGCATCAGACCGGGAAACCCCGCTGGTGATCGGCTCAGTCAAAGGGCACATCGGCCATACCGAAGGGGCTTCTGGTGTCATCGCTCTCATCAAAGTCCTCGTCATGATGGAGGGAAAATATATCCCGCCGCAAGCAAGCCACAGTATGATGAATCACCTTATAAATGTCCTTCCGTCAGATATGATGGAAGTTTCAACATCTCTACGACCTTGGGTTGGGAAATCAAAAGCCGCCCTGATAAACAACTATGGAGCGTCCGGTTCCAACGCCTCCATGGTAGTCACACAACCTCCCCAAATTCACAGCACAGGCCGGAGCGCAATACGAGCCCAGCGTCGGGCACCGTTCTGGATTCCTGGATTTGATGCCAAGGCCATTCTTGAGAGATGTACTAAGCTCCAGGTGTATTTGAAAACAAAGATAGCAAGTGATAGTTC
This sequence comes from Cytospora schulzeri, assembly GCA_003795315.1. Lineage (NCBI taxonomy): Eukaryota > Fungi > Ascomycota > Sordariomycetes > Diaporthales > Cytosporaceae > Cytospora > Cytospora schulzeri. The sequence goes on from LKEA01000112.1 coordinate 3,884, forward strand.
TATCACACTCGAGGACGTGTCATACAATTGCAACCGACAATCAAACCGCTCTCTTTCGAAGGGTATGATATTCGCCTGCTCATCCATGAACGAGCTGTACGCCAAGTTGTCAGACGCTGCCACGTCAAGCATTGCCATAGATTCGGTGAAAGCCAAACGTCCTATTATTCTTTGCTTCGGTGGCCAGGTCTCGACATTCATCGGTCTCGACCGTGAATTATACGACGGAGTCACAATTCTGCGACACTATCTTGACCAGTGCAATGATGCAATCGAATCTATCATCGGGAAGAGTATTTACCCGACTATATTCTCTCGCGAACCGGTTACAGATACGGTCAGCCTGCAGACTGCGCTGTTTGCCCTCCAGTACGCATGCGCCAAATGCTGGATGAGTTGTGGCCTGAAGAACGATGTAGTTGCAATCGTTGGTCACAGCTTTGGCGAGATCACTGGCCTCTGTGTGTCAGGCGTGTTAAGTCTGCAGGATGCAGTCAAAATGGTGGTAGGACGCGCATATATTATCCGCGACGACTGGGGACCAGATCCAGGAGCGATGATGGCTATAGATGCTGAAGAGATGGTCGTTAAGGAACTCCTCTTGCAGGCAAACCGGGACTATAACGGTGATTACCCTGCCAGTATTGCTTGCTACAATAGTTCGCGAAGTTTCACGCTTGCAGGGTCGGTAGAGGCTATTGACGCTGTGGGTGCAACTATATCAACAAACAGCGTATTCTCTTCCGTTAGGAGCAAACGGTTGAACGTCACCAACGCGTTCCACTCCAGCCTGGTAGAGCCGCTGGTTGGTAAACTCGAGATGGTTGGCAACAGCGTGGAATTCCATAACCCTGTCATACATGTCGAGAGGGCAACGCAAACTGCTTCGCTGGCAGAAATAGGCCCCAATTTCGTACCCGACCATATGAGGAAGCCTGTATTCTTCAGGAACGCGGTGCGACGCCTCACGGAGAAACACCCATCCGCAATCTGGCTAGAAGCGGGGTCTAACTCTACTATTACCTCTATGGCAAGTCGGGCGCAGGAGCTGGATGCGCCTCAGGGACTGGGACATCATCACTTCCAGCCCTTGAATATCACCAGTAGCAGAGGTTTTGACGGGCTCACAGACGCTACAGGTTCACTCTGGAAACAGGGTGTTCAAGTGTCATACTGGGCACACCACCCTTTAGGGGCACACAACTATGTGCAACTCATCCTTCCGCCTTACCAATTCGAGAAGACACGCCACTGGCTTGAATTGAAATCACCAGGGGATGTCATTAAGGCGGGGTCTGTGTCTTTGTCAACGGAAGGCCACCATGCAGAGCACAACCAGGTAGATCAGTCTGCCTTGGGCATGTGGAACTTTATCGGATATCAAGACGAAGCTGGCCCAGGCTCGACAGCTGGAAAGCGTCCTCGATTCCGCATCAACACCTCTTCTGAGGAATACGAACACCTCGTCTCCGGCCATGTGATCGCCCAAATCGCCCCCATCTGCCCAGCCACATTGGAGGTGGATATAGCCATTGAAGCTCTCTTCAGCCTCCACCCAGAGTGGGTTGCGGAGGGGCTTCGGCCAGTCTTGATCGATATGGTGAATCATTCGCCGATATGTGCTGACCCCACACGCGACGTCTGGATAGAGTTCACGTCTCTCGATGATGCGAGGCTTTTGTGGGCCTGGAGTATCGTAAGCGTTACACTTTCTCGCACAAATATAGTCGAACAGAAGAGAACTCTGCATGTCGAAGCCCAGCTGCGCATTCGGTCACCAAGAGAAACCACATATCAAGCCGAGTTTGCCCGGTTCGTGCGACAAGTAAACCACAAACACTGTCTCAACCTTCTAAATCAGGTCGACAACACCGATTTAGAGATTTTGCAGGGACGCAATGTATACCGCGCGTTCGACCCGGTCGTCGAATACGGAAAGTTATACCGCGGCGTACGACGCGTTGTTGGGAATGACATTGAGTGCGCTGGTCATGTGCAAAGACTCAACGACACCAGAACCTGGCTTGACGTCCCACTGAGCGACTGTTTCAGCCAGGTAGGGGGCATCTGGGTAAACTGCATGACCGAACTTGCCCCAAGCGACATGTACATTGCTACTGGGTGCGAGCTGCTCATGCGATCTCCTTGTGGTTCTTACCACGAAGTGGTTGATCAAGGAAACACACGAACAGTCGACGACTGGCATGTACTAGCGCGCCATCACCGCCAGTCCGACAAGGCTTATATTACAGATGTCTTTGTGTTCGAGGCTGCAACTGGAAATCTGTCCGAGGTAATGCTTGGAATTCAATATTCCAAAGTGGCCAAGGCGTCGATGAGAAAGATTCTAGCACGGCTAACCACCAACGAACATGGGCTAAAGCAAGAAGTGAAATCTGCTGTAGCATCTGGCCTGAGGACGAATGGTGAGGAATTGAATATAAGCATCATGGAAAGCGACACGTCGGATATCGTATCGCAAGCACAGAAGGGCCATGAACATCTAGTTGTATCAGCTTCAAGTCACGAAAGCGGCACGACCCACGACTTGTCGAACAACAATAAGGCTTCGAAGCGACCAGATATCACAGAAAAGGTCAAGAACTTAGTGTCAGATGTCTCAGGCATAGATGCCAGCCAAATCAGTCTAGATTCAGAGATGGCGGACTTGGGTATTGACTCTTTGATGGGGATGGAAGTGGCCCGAGAGGTGGAGGTGGTCTTTAAGTGCAAGTTAGGGACCAGCGACCTGATGGAGGCGACGAGCCTGCGTCTGTTTGTCGCCTGTATCTCTAATACCCTATATGGGCTCGATGAAATCGTCACCGGTGAGTCTGAAGGGGACACACTTTCGTCCGGCAGCACCGACGACTTTCGGACGCAAGATACGCCAAAATGGGACACACCACCGAACGGCATCACCTCCCAGCATATCGTCACTCCAGTCAGTTCGTCCCCTGTCTTCGTCAGATCAATGAGAAGCACACCACTGCCATCCATAAGCAACTTGGCCTTGTCTTCTTCAGATATTCTCGAATCTTTTCGCGAAGTCAAACTGCAATCCGACCAGACCCTTCGCGAGTTTCGGCTCGACCATGTGGACCACAATATTCTTGGTGACTCCAATCGTCTATGTATGGCTCTAATTGTAGAAGCCTTTGACAACCTCGGCTGCCCCCTCCGCAACATCAATCCTGGCCAGCATATCAGCCTTGTCTCTTACAAGCCACAACACAAGCGGCTGATGAGTTTCTTGATCCAGTTTCTCGAGAGAACAGCGCGACTAGTGGACAGAGACGTGATTAGTGGAACTCTGGTACGGACATCTATCTCAGTGCCGAGAAAGACTAGCAGTGCCCTCCTCAAAGAGCTCTTGGTCAAATATCCTGAGTGGGCGGTAGCTAACCGCTTGACCGAATATGCTGGCAGACATCTGGATGCAGTGCTGAGTGGAACTACTGATGGATTACGAGTTTTATTTGGCACAACAGAGGGCCGTGAACTCGTGCAATCCTTGTACTGTGACCATAGCTTCAACCGTATGAACTATGGCCAGATGCGTGAAACTCTCGATCGGCTGGTACAGCGGCTACAGCACCAGCAGGCCAGTACAGGGATAAAGACCGGACCGCTGAAGATTCTCGAGATGGGTGCCGGCACAGGGGGAACGACAAAGGTTCTAGCGCCCTGGTTCAAGTCGTTAGGCTTTCCAGTGGAGTATACCTTCACCGATCTGTCGCCTTCTATGGTTGCAAACGCAAGGCGCAAATGGAGTGAGGAGTACCCATTCATGAGATTTGAGGTTCATGATATCGAGAAACTACCCTCGGACGAGTTGTGTGACCAACATGTCGTGATAGCAAGCAATGCTATCCATGCGACACATAATTTGCAGGTTTCAGCGACGAATATTCTTCGAGCATTGCGCCCGGATGGGTTTCTGATGATGCTGGAGATGACGCAGCCTATTCCATTCGTTGACGTTATTTTTGGCCTGCTAGAGGGCTGGTGGCTTTTTGACGATGGCAGAGAACATGCTATCAACCCGCCTACACACTGGAAGAACGAGCTGCAGAGCGCAGGCTTTGGGCAAGTCGATTGGACAGATGGCAGTCTCCCTGAGACCAAGATACAGAAGGTCATCATCGCGCTTGCATCGAACATGGCTCAAAGTACCCTGCCAAATGATCTCGATGGACTTCCGGCAGAGAAGTCTACACCCTCGTTATCTGCGAAAGACATTGCGGCAAGGGGGGAGAAGGCGGAGACATTTGTGTCAAATTACACGGCACCATTTCCCAAACACGCACCAACTACGTTTGAGGACGTCGAAGGCAAATCCCCAGCAGCCCTTTCAACCCACCTTGACACTCAAGTGCCTCTGGCCGGGGCAGTGGTTCTCGTCACTGGCGCTACTGGCAGCCTGGGATCCCACATCGTCGCCGACTTGGCCAGGGACCCAAACGTCAACACAGTAGTGTGCGTGAATCGCCGCGGCAGTGTCGCCACACAGACGCGACAGCTCCAAGCATTTCAATCACGGGGCATCGATATTTCACCTGACGTCCTCTCGAAGTTGAGGTTCGTCGAAGCCGACGCCTCCAAGCCCCAGCTGAGTCTCGCATCTTCAGAATACCTTTGGCTGGTGCAGCACGGGACGCACATTATCCACAACGCCTGGCCTATGAGTGGTACTCGACCCTTGCATGCATTCGAACCCCAGTTTCAGACGCTGCGTAATCTGATAGACCTGGCGCAGGAGATGGCGGACTGCCGCCGGCGGGGGACACACAAGCCTGACTCGCAGCCTCGTGTCGAGAAGATTGGGTTTCAACTGGTCTCATCGATTGGCGTGGTTGGCCAATATGGAGCAAGTCGCGTGCCCGAGGGATCTGTTGGCATTGAAGCTGTGCTACCTATCGGATACTGTGAGGCGAAGTGGGTATGCGAGCGTATGCTGCATGAGACCCTTTGCAAACATCCGGAGGATTTCAACGCCATGGTCGTGAGGCTGGGCCAGATCGCTGGCTCACGTACAAGTGGCTTTTGGAATCCCGTTGAGCATTTCGCCTTCCTTGTCAAGTCGGCTCAGTCCCTGCGGGCATGGCCAGATTTCGACGGGGTGCTACAATGGGTACCTGCGAACGACGTTGCAGCGGCGATGGTTGATTTGGTCTTGAGACCAATTGCGAAGTCGCAGTCTCACGTAGCCTACCCTATCTATCACATCGACAACCCCGTGGGCCAGCCTTGGAAGGAGATGACGCCTGTCCTGGCGGATGCGTTGGGAATCCCAACAGAAAGGATCATCCCGTTCCAAGAGTGGATCCAGCTGGTCCGCCGCTCACCGTTGGATAAAGACACGGACAATCCAGCAGCCAAGCTGGTGGACTTTCTGGACAATAATTTCGAACACATGTCTTGTGGTGGTTTGATTCTCGACACAACCAGGGCGCAGGAACATTCAACTACAATGGCATCCCTAGGTCCTGTAAGGTTCGAGACCGCCAGGAAATATATCTCAGCATGGAAGCAGATGAGGTTCCTGAGGTAGACTACGTATACCCTTGCCTATTTGTAGTACATGGGACTGGGCACTGGTTTTGGGGTCAAGGAAGTTTTGTGCCTCGTCAAAAGTGCTGTAGCGATCAATATTGACCTTGTGTGGCTCCATTTCTCGAATGCACTTCGCTCAAGATTTGTATTGGGATATATAGTAGAGACATTTCAAGAGATCCTCTTGCACAGTGTTACAACTTCCTTTTTCTTGCTCGAGACTGGGATAGACTTGGAGGGTATCGTATGACTGATGGTCACCAACGCGTAGTATCATGAAGACACTCGAGCTTCATGAAGACACTCGAGCTTCATGCTCGCCCTGGAATCCTTGATGAGGTACAATTGCCCTTGGCATAGGTTGACTGGCGACTGCAACATCCACCGTCCTGTCCACACGAACTGAATTTAGGGGAATAGTGTCAGGATCTAACACTGTGTCCCTTCCCGACCGACTCCATGGAACACTTCGTGGTTTTTCTTTGTTGGAGGTCTTCGATGCAAGGAACGATAGACTATGGAACCATCCAAGTCGATTTGAGTCGTTACTGGGCTGAAGACCGCCTGCCTCTGTGTTTCTCCTTTGAAAGACAAAGAGTTGACGGAAGGAGCTCAGGCAAGAAACAGATATCGCTGGATTCAATTCGAAATGTCAGCTCGAGCCACATGTATATTTGGGGAAACTTGAGTTCGGATTTACCAACGCCCAATTCAATATTGGACCAGAGAAAAAGCCAGTCGATGCTGTGAATTTGTATCTCGCTATGCTGCGAGGCTTTGAGCTCAACACAACGGACTACCGCCACAGTAATCACAATCACTGTCAACGAGAAGATCCCGTACAGGATGGCTTGATACTTCTTGGGCATCGTGACGCCCCTCAAAATTAGATAAGGGAGACTTAAAATGAGCAAGTCGGTGAAGATGTCAATGGCCGCCGTGCCATAGATGATCCCGTTCTGTGTTATGATGTGCGCATCCTCGTTACAATGTGCTTGGTGAGATGAATCAGCCCACTGCCGGAAAAGATGTGGGAAAGGTAGTGGGAGGAATCACCGAAAATATACTCAAGGCCAGTGACTGAGCATTGGTAGTCCTCGATTCCGATGCATATGGCCAATGTGACTATTGTGATGGCGAAGACCAGCCACCACCAGATCCGAAATAGATGCACTCTGTCTCCCAATTGACGGAAAAAGAAAAGAAAGGAAAACTTGATGGACCACAAGCCCGTGTAGTATAAGGTGGTCCAGGTTGTCAATTGGGGAAAATAAGATGCCAGGCCATCAACAACTTCTGTGGTTGGTACTTTGCCAGAGAGGTAGGCATACTCCATATATAGATCTGGGATATACACTTGGAAGCATATGGTGGATGCTAGAAACATCGACCAACCTGCCATGACAAAAAGGTCATCGATCTGAAACTGCCGGGCAGTCCTTATTCGAACGACCAAGCGAAATAGCAACAACAGAAAGGAAAGAACTACGAAAGCCCATGTGATACACTGTCCGCGCATGCATAACGTCAGCAATTGTATGAATCAACATGTTCCAAGAGGCAGAAGAATGGGAAATAAGATACACACCAGCTGGGAATAAGAGAAGGGTAAGGCCATAAGAAAGGAGTGCAACACACATACCATGAACGTCGTCTGGCCCACCATCTCCACTGGTGGGAGTGGCGTACGGGAGTAAAGCATTATGCTGTGGGTGGAGATGAGTGCATATAAGAACCACCTCAAGGCAAAGAGTGGCGATTTCAAGAGAGACAACAAGTACTATCCGGCTTTCACAGGGTGGAGGGTGCTATGCTGATATAGCAATGGAAGACCCTTGCCTGTGAATTTTGTGTTACAACGTCTAGGAAAAGCCTGTCTAGACACCCAAAGGGCAAATTGTTGGTGACTACGTTCTGAAGCTCGTTTCAATTGGATTGTTGGAGCTCGTCAAGACATCTCCGACCAGCTCTCTCGACCTTGAGTCCGAGATCCTGTGGATCCCAATTACATCAAAAACTAGAGCTTTCATTCTTGCGATGCTCTGGACGCATCCGCTACTTGCTGGTCTGTACCTGAGTAGAGACGGGCATTCCGTGTCACTGGCCAAGACACAGTGATGGTCCAGCACAAGTGCAAGGACAAAATTCGAGGCTGCCTGCATCGACGTGCAGTGTTTGGCCGAGAAGACCCCGGATGTCAGCAGCCACACTTGATGGTGTGCACGGAATTTTAAATAGAGAGGGCCGAAGCGAGCACGGTTCGATACGGACGCACCTCAGCTTATGTGCATGATAGTCCTCCAGGGATGTGTTCCTTCTCTGCTGCCCAACGCGAGTTTCGATGATCTATAGTGTTCTCGCCAACCGGCAATCGGCTCTAAGATGCCGGCTTATAATAGCGAGTCGGACTCCTCGGCGAATTCTCCGATCATGCCCTTAAGGCGAGTTTACACCTGGGCAACTGACAAGGGGTAGAAATATGATAGCAGAGGATATAGAAAGTAGGCCAAGCAAATAGCTCCTAAAGGGTATAGTATACACAGTTCTATATATACTTAGTATATAATGAAGCATTTATAAGTATAGTCTACATTTTAAGTAGATAGTACAGTAGCTTACCTCTATATATTGTATAGTCTATCTAATACTTTAGCCTACTAGCTAAGTAGCCTATATACTACACCACTTAGTAAAACCCGTACTTATATAAGCACTGTTATAGTTGCAGGGTGAAGGTTAACAGAGCTACTAGGGTTAGGGTTAGAACCTACCTAATAGCCTTATCAATTAAGCTTTCCGGATCACCTGCACCTGTAGTTAATCCCTTAGTTTACAGCCCTCCTTCTTTCCTTTCCTTTTCTGTTCGATAGGCAAACCTCTCTTAATTATTAACGATATTTGCAATTGAAGTCGAGCCCTTGTGCCGTAATCAATCCTGATCACCGTTACAAGCACCCCTCTGTATACTAGAAGAACACTAATAAAATTCTAAAGACCTTTAACTTTAATAACCTTTTAAGTGAAAAGGCTGAACTATATATATATATATATAGCTTATAACGTGTTTAGTATATGCGGCTTATATGTTAGACATTAAAATACTCTTATTTTTTGAAATATATATATAAACTAGATTAAGTTTATATAAAACATATAGTAATAGTAAAGATAAATGTAATAATTATAGCAATTTATATACTATAAAGAGAAAGAGAAGTAATGCTATAATTCTAGTGTATTTATAAGTAATATAGTGAAAAGAAGCAAGAAACGTTAAGGATACTAAGGTTTCTCTAAAGGTTAAAATACTTGGGTTATAGTAAATCTAGTAGAGCATATAGTTTATATTTAGGTGTGTAAGCACATTATTCTTAGCGTCTTTTTAAAGATATTCTATTAGATTATATTATAGTATAGTAAAACTTTATAGGCTACTTCATCTTGATCTTAACGAATAACGGGCTAGTACCTATTTAGTAAGCTTACCTTAAGTTATACTTTAACTTTTCTTTAGAAAACAGTTAATTAAAAACTTAAAAAAAGCATCTTTTATATTTTAAACTATAACACGTTATACACTGTATAGTAATAGATATACTTTATATAGAAATGTTTATATAATATATAGTTATTTGTAATACCTATATCAGACTATATAAGAGAGTAAAGCTTTTAATAAGTTAAATGCCCTATTTGTAGAACACCCCCTAAGTGGAACGCCTGTTTACATAGTACTGAGGCTATCTTCCTATAGCTCTAATAAATCGAATAAAATACCTATAACCCTAAGTTCTTTAATTTACTATATAGAGTCATCTATAGTATTATTAAAAGCCTACTATACTATAATATAGTCTTTATATACTAGTATATTACTAATTAAAGTCGATAAATCCTATATATTAAGGATTACGTATATTATATATAGGTATACTAATAAATCGGATAAATAATCTAAATATTAATATAAAATCTATATATAAGTATTAACTAAATATACGTTTAGAATATAATACTTTATATCTTCTATACTTATATATAACTAACCTTTAGTTATTAGATTTATAATTATTAAAGTTATTATAAGTATTATAAATCTCTATATAAAGTTTATATAGAGAATTTAATGCTTACTAATAGATTACGTGATAATATATATATTTATATCTACTTAGTTATATTAGATTATATTACTTCTAAGAGTATTATATATTATAAAAGTATTATTATAGGACTTAAATTAGTAACAATATTAAAGAAAACGTAAGTGTTAGTATTTATACTTATATTATAAGGTATCTTTAACAGTATTATATCTACTAATATAAAAGAAGATAATTCTAGTTAAATAGCTTATAAACTATTAAAAGTAAGTTATATAAGTATTATTAACGCTAATATATAGTAAATAAGAGTAACTAGGGTTATAGTTATTTTATTCGATTTATTAGAGCTATAGGAAAATAGCCTAGTTACTATATAAATAGGCGTTCCACTTAGGGGGGGGGGGTTCCACAAATAGGGCATTTAACTTATACTTATAAATATAAATTGAATTATTACTAAAACTAAAATAGAAATAGGAAGAAGACATATTATATTATAAGGTAGAGGAAGGACCGAGGCAAAGCTATAGTTTCAGTATATTAATAAGTATTTCAGCTAATAAATAAAAAGGAAGAACGGTTAGGCGTAGCTAGGCCTTCCTTCCCAAGTCTAAATACTAAGGCAACGGCGAGGCTAGTAGGGCATATAGTCTGTACGACGCGCAGGCACATAACCCTTAGTGTTATAGTAGCAGGGCGAATAGCAGGTGGGGCTACCAGCAGGGTTAGGGTTGCACAGACCCTACTGCTAGCCTTCCCGATAAGCCTTCCTTATCGCCTATACCTTTTAGTTAACTATAAGGCCGTTTACCTTCTTTCCTTTCTTTCCTTTCTTTTTCCTTCGATAAGTAAACCCTCTTTAATAATTAACGATATTCTATACTTAATTCGAGCCCTATACTATAAATTATCAGATCCCTATTATAATTATTAAAGATTTAAATCCTCGTAGCTTAGGAAAGCTATATAAATAACTATCTAACGAGATAACCGATCGCGCTAATACGCCCGACGCGTTAAATTAAGGAATCCTTAGATCTTTCGGTAATAGTAACCCCGAATACTATAAAGAAACCTTCTATAAGGTAGACGGTATAGAAATAGAGATAGAACTTACGAAGAAAGTTCGATTTTCGTTAGCTAACGTTAATAAGATTATATTACGCGACGATAAGCGATTAAAGACTTATATATATCGATAATCCCTCGAAACTAACCGAAATATAGTTAATATAGAGACTATTATCTCTTAAACGATAAAATAAGATAATAATAAAATCGATAACGATAACGAAGAGCTTAGCCCCTCGAACCTTTATAAAGCTCTCGATACCTTCTATTAATAGATAAATAATATCTTATAATATAGGATTATACCGGGAAAGATTAACGCTAATATCGATAATAAAGTTAACTATTATAATCGTATCTATAAGGTTAAAGAGGTCCTTTTCGCTTTTTTTATAGAAGAAGGAAAGAAAACCTAGAAGGTCGAAAGTCTATTAAATATCGATATATTTAGAAAGATATACTAGTAAGACGCTTATATTTTATATAAAGAATTTAGTCTTTTTTATATATTAAACTAAATATAATACGCGTATCTAATAGAACTATATACTTTAGCTAAAGGTTTTAATAAGAATCTTAATAATATTAAACTATAAGCCGAATACTTCGGCGAAATTATAATAAGCTTCTCTTAAGTTATAAATAAAATAATTTAAACTACTTTAGAAATAATTAAAGAGCGGATCGAGTAGCGAGATAACGCCTTATAAGAGACGATTTATAAATAAGACGAATAGCTAAAAGAAAAGGACTTCTTTATCTATAACCTTTTAATTAAGAGATATAATTATAAGTAAGAAATCGAGAAATTCGAAAGGTAACTAGCCGAATCGAAGACTAGAACTTTACTAGTATAGAAGCCGGACCGATCGGCTTTATAACTATTATCAGACTATAGCGATTTCTCGTTTTCCGAGGATAATAAGGCTTAATACTAAGATTATATTATTCCGGGTATAGAAATAACGATCGTTACCGAAAGAGATACCCGGTATAAGGTTCGACGCTCTATTAAAGTTCTTAACCCCTCTATTTAATATAATAATAAAAAAGAAGATAAAAATCTCTTTTTTAAAGTTTAATTTTATAAACTCGAAAATAAACTAATAGAGAATATAGATTACTACCCTTCTAACCGTTAATATATAATTACTATAGAGTCCTTTATAAGAGGATAAGCGGCTATAGCTCTCGCCCCTTACCTCGAAGAAAGAAACTCTAATTAAATTATTAGTTCTAAAGACTTATTAACTTAACTAAAAAACGAGTATAATAACCCGAATAACTTAATTAAGGCTAAAGCTAAATTCAGGGCCTTACGTATAAAGCCGGATAAGTCTTTTATAGCCTTTCGGAACGCTTTTATCGGCCTTACCGGTAAACTTTATATTAATAAGAATAAGTAGAAAGAAAAAATCTATAATAAGCTAATAGATATACCCTAACTTCGTACCGTTATAACCCTAACCCGGATAAATCTTTTAGCTATTTTTAAAAAATATTATAGAATTATTTAATAAATAGATTATAATAATTAATATACTATCTAGCTCCGCTTAGTTAAGCCTACTATTAAAAGTAATAAGATATCTAACTATTATAGTACTTAAGTTAGTAGCTAGAATACGAATACCTATTAAACTATTAGCTATTCGGGATTAGGTATTAGTAGAAGATAACCTATAGATAATAGTAATTAGTTAAACGCTATTTAGATTACTTAGTAACGTAAAGTATCTAAAGATAAAGTAATATACTTATTTAAAATAAGAGCTTATTATAATTATAAGTAAATAAGATACTTAAGCTATATTTATCCTAACCCTTTAAAGGGAGCTAATATAGAAGACTATAAGGCCTGCTATTAAACCTATATTACGTAGATCGAGGTAGCTTATAGTAATTAAGTAGTTTTAAATACTAATAAGCTTACCGAGATAAAAGCGGGAAACTAAATATTCTAAAATAATTAGACTCCTTCTTAAAAGAGGTCTCCTTTTTAGAAATTTATAATAGAACTAACTATACGGACTTAAGCGTTAATAGGATAATACCCTTTAATTTCCTCTTATAAATTATAAGGGGTAATATATTACTTTTACTTTATATAGTAGTATATAATAGAATAATATTATATACGAAAGGCTTAAAAAATATAGAAGCGAACGGTTTAATTTTTATTAATATAATATTTATAATTAGAATATTAAAGACTCTAAAGGGAGTCTAATACTTAATAAGCTTCTTCTTTTATTTAATCGGGGGATTCGATAAGAAAGCCTTTTAACTAATAGATATAGCTTTAGTAGCCGATATCGTTATTTAAAGAAGATTATATAGATAGTTATCTATAATAATAGTAGATATAAAATATAAGGTTATTATTAACCGCTAATAGTTCTACGATTTCGATATAATATTTAATATAAGATATCGTTAATATTATTTCGGACCCGAAAGATAGCTTATTAAATCTTAAACGAAATACGAAAGTTAATAAGAGCTTAAAGTATCTATATATAAAGTACCCCTTAAGGGGAACTAATAAGTAGATACGAATATAGTTCTAGATAATAACGTAGTAGCTATATAAGTATATATATACGAGTTAGAGAATACCCCTAATAAAAGTACTTTATTACCGACTAGTATTTTATTAAAAACGCTTACTACTTTATCTTATTATTAAAACGATAGGGTATATAAGATAGAGAATATACTTAAGAGAATATAAACGACTCTTTTCTTTAAGTTACTAACTAGTATATTACGCGAAGAACGTATAGAGTATTAGTAAAAGAAGAACGAATAAGAAGAAGAGTAGAAGCGGCTTTATAATAAAGATATTTATAACGAATATATACTAATCTATAATAAGATCGGTTAGACTTAGTAGTATATTAATATCGTTATAATTAGAGTCTAATTATTTATAACTATAATTAACTAAGATAACTCCGAAATAATAATAACCTCGTTATATAAGATAGATAAGTATATCTAAAATAAAAGAGAAGAAGCTATTATCGAGGATATACTTTATAACGAGGATACCCTCTACTAATAGGCTTTAACCTAAATACTAAGCGAGTATTATTATTTACTCCGAATCTTTAATAAGATAGAATCCGATTAACTATTAATATATCGACCTTACGATTATAAGATTAAACTAAAAGAAAGGGTATTAATAGAAGAGGCTATTAACTATAACCTTTTACGAAAGATATCTTTAGAAGAAGCCGAAGCGGTAAAGGCTTATATCTTAGAGAACCTCGATAAAGACTTTATCGAATTAGCTAGTATACCCTAAATATCTTTAATTTTAATAATATTAAAAGTAAGAAGAAGATTAAAATTCTATATAGACTATTATAAATTAAATATAGTATTAGAAAAAGACTAATACTTACTATTTCTAATCGATAAGACCTTAATACGTTTAAATTAATCGATTATCTTTACGAAGATCGATATACGATAAGTATTTTATAAAATTCGTATAGATTTTAGTAATAAAGACCTTATAGCTTTCCGGATAAGATAAAGAGCTTATTAGTATAAGATTATATTATTTAGCTTAACTAATAAATCTATTATTTTTTAACGGTATATTAATAAGGTCTTAATAGACTATTTAAACGAGTTCTACTATATATATATTAATAATATTATCGTATTCTCTAAGATAAAGGCTAAGTATATCCGCTATATAATAACTATATTAGAACGCTTATAAGAAGTAGGTTTATAAGCCGACTTTAAGAAATACGAGTTCTATATCGCTTAGATAAAGTTTTTAGAATATATTATTAAAACGGAAGGAATCGCTATTAACCCTAATAAAGTCGTAATAATATATAGCTAGCGTTTATTTAATATAGTAAAAGGAATATAGTCCTTCTTTAGGTTCTATAACTTCTACCGATAATTCGTCTTTAAATATAACCGAATCGCGAAGCTATTAACTAGACTAACCTAGAAAAGGGAAAACTTCTACTAGACTCTTAAGTATAATATAGTATTCGAGGAATTAAAATATCGATTAACGATAGCGCTAGTATTAGTCTACTTTAAATATAGCCTACTAACTAGAATAGAAACCGATACTTCCGATAAGGTAATCGTAAGGGTATTTATATAATTAGAAAACGAAGAATAGCGCTTAATCGGGTTCTACTCCGAGATAATAATACCTATTAAGATAAATAATAGTATTTATAATAAAGAATTATTAATAATAGTATAAAGGGTAGAGTTCTAGAAAGCCGAGTTAATTAGCTTATAATTATTACTATTCGAGGTAATTACCGATTATTACGTTCTTATATATTTTAGTATAAAGTATTTACTAAATCGATATTAAGCGGGATAAGTAGACTTATTATCGTAATTTAACTTTATAATTTCTTACTATCCCGGAATAAAGAACGTAGCCGCTAATATCTTATTATACTATCTAGATAATATCCGTTCTTAAAAAGAATAATAAGATATATACCGAACGATACGCTTCTTTAAATAAGATTAAAGATAAAATAATAATAATACTAGACTATTCTATTTAAATATCTATAATATAATTAACTTAAAATTAATATATAGTATACTACTAATTAAATCTATAAGTATTAGTTATTAAGATAGTAATATCCCGTTTTACCTACCCGAGTAGTTAAAGCTAAAGCTAATAAGCTCCTTATTCCGATCTAACTATAAATATCTATTACTCGAACTATATCGAGATAAGACTTATAAAGAAGTAAGAAACTTCTCTTTTATTAATAGCTAATATATTATCTTTAATAGCCGCCTTATAGTCTTTAATTATAAAGAATTATAGATCTAACTAATCGACGATATCTATTCTTATATTATTATAGCTTACCCGGGCTAAAATAAGATTAAAGAACTAGTATAATAGAGATATTAGTAATTAGATTTAAGAAGAGACGTATATCGCTTTATAGTAAATTATATCTATTATTCTATTAAATATCTATAAGATAAGACGCTAGGGCTTTTATATTTATTACCTTCTCTTTAACGATATTAATAATATATTATAGTCGACTTTAAAAAGATATTAGACGATAAAAAAGGTTATAATAATCTCTTAATAATTATTAATCGTTTTTTAAAGACTTTTTAATATATACTTTATATAGATAGGATTATAACGGCCGATACTACCCGGATATACTATAAAAGTCCTTTTAAAGTATTCGGGCTCCCGGAGTTAGTAGTTTCCGATTAAAGATTATAATTCGTCTTATTCTTTATAAACGAAGTATATAAAATTATAGGTATTAAATAGAAGCTATCTTTAACCGGATACTCTTAGATTATAAGATAAATAGAGAATCTAAACTAATAGATTAATTAATAATTCCGGTTATTCGTAAATTATTATTAAGATAATTAATTACTTATAATCCCGGCTCTAGATTTTATATAAGCTTATTTCTTATATAAGGCTTTAGATAAGCTTATACCCTTCGAAGTCCGCTATAACTTTAAACCTTACTTCTATTTCGATTTATAAAGTTAGACTAAAGAGTTTAGTATACTTTAAGAGCGCTTCTCTCGAGAGTAAGCTTAAATAGTAACGAAGACTATATAAGGTTATATCGACTACGCTCGAATCGCTATCGAAAAGGTATAGATACGAATAATACGATAAGTAAACTAATACCGATAAGAGCCCGATTTCCGTATTAACGATTATATCTTTATTATTAAAAAGATATAGATTACCGACCGCCCGAGTATAAAACTAAACTTTCCGTTTATATAATAATCGTATAAGATAATTATAATAGATAATACCTTATATACTTTTAACGTTTTACTATTTTAGAAGAAGTATTATAGATTCTATACCGATCGTTTATATAAGAACTTATAGAACCCTCTATCTAGATAAGAATCTTTATACTTTAAAGGTAAGGTTATAGATAGCGACGAAGAATAAGAAGTAGAATAAGTAATCGCTTTTTAAGTATATTATTATAAACTATAATATTATATATAATAGAAAGATTAAAATAAAGACTTCGAGTAATACCCGGCTTCTAATCTCTATAATATTCCGGTAATATTATATAATTATTATAATCACTATTTAAATTATACTAGACTACTAAAACGGCTTTTATACTAACTCGAGGTATAACTTAATAACGAAATCGTATTATTATACCTAGAAGATAACCTTTTAATATAAGCTGCGAAACCTAGCCGGTAGTTATTATAATAGATAACGAGGAAGTAGGGTATAAGAGTATTTATAATAAACGATATTAAGGCCGACGATATTAATACTAGTCCCGGATAATACTTATAAGATTACGAAGGGATTATAAGCTAAATATAAGAGGGGATTACGAACTAGGGTATAAGGGCTTTTAGTATAGTAGTCTGTTCCCCGAGATTATCCTTCTTCTAACCGGGAAAACGTAATATTATTATAAATTATAAGTTTAACTCCGGATATAAGCTTTCGTTTTTTATAGTTTTCCCCGATGCTTTTTCAAGGGGGGGGGGGTTATTATAATAGTAAGGCGAATAGCAGGTAGGGCTACTAGTAGGGTTAGGGTTATATAGACCCTACTACTAGCCTTCCCGATAAGCCTTCCTTATCGCCTACACCTTTTAGTTAACTATAAGGCCGTTTACCTTCTTTCCTTTCTTTCCTTTCTTTTTCTTTCGATAGGTAAACCCTCTTTAATAATTAACGATATTCTATACTTAATTCGAGCCCTGTGCCGTGAATCATCAGATCCCCGTTACACTTAGCTACTAAGTCGTTTAGTAACAAGTTAGCGCTGTTAAATATATCTAATTTCGGCGTTAAGTATACTATAGCAGGGTTTATAGGTTCTTATAACAGTTGTTAAGAAGGATAACAGTTATCTAGTTATATATAGTCACAGTTTAACTAGTAGTTATATTTAGAAACTGGTTTTTAGGTATTTATCTTTTAATAAATCGCTTTAGGATAAACACTAGCTAACTTAAAATCGATATACTGTTATTTAGTTTTATAAGAAGATCTTTCTAAAGGTTTTTTGATTAGAATACTTAGACTTTAAGTT
This sequence comes from Cytospora schulzeri, assembly GCA_003795315.1. Taxonomy (NCBI): domain Eukaryota; kingdom Fungi; phylum Ascomycota; class Sordariomycetes; order Diaporthales; family Cytosporaceae; genus Cytospora; species Cytospora schulzeri. The sequence continues at coordinate 21,714 of LKEA01000112.1, forward strand.
AAAATAACTAATTAACGTCTTAGTCTTATAATCAGGAGAGAGGATTTATAAGATCCCGCTAGTATACCCTTTAAAAGCCTATTTATATAGATTAACTATCTTAAGAAATTAAAGGAATAAGATAGCCTTATAATAACTAACGCTAATCAAACTAAGCCCTTTAAGTATTATTAGATAAGTACTTATATCTATATTACAGTTATTAGAGGTTATAGTTATATAAATAAAATAAGTAAAATAGTTTTAATAACTAATATAAGATAATAGATCTAGCTATTACGCTAAAAGGTAAGGCGGCCTAAGTAGGTCTAGGGCCTTATTTAAGAAGTTTTATTAAAGAAGGCCCTTTATACTAGGTCTTAGGCAGGTTATATTAAATATTAGAGTTATACTTCTAAGATTATATACTAATACTTTTATTAAACCTATATAAAAGGGATAAGAATTATATTATAAATATTAATAAAGATATTTATATAAATATAAGTGTTAGTATATACGCCTATATTATAATAATTCCTTAACAATATTAGATACTTATATTTAAGACTATATACTTACCTTATATAGTAGATTGTCCTACTTTTAGCTTTAGTAATTATAGCAGCGGCCTTAAGGCCCGTGCACATTAGTGGGGCAGAATGGAATCGAAGTAGGGCAGGTAATTCTGCTAGGCGGTATAGGCCTTTTTGGACTACACCTTTATTTAGCCTAGCCCTCTAGCCTAGATTCCTAGACAGAACTAGTAACAGAGAGAACTACTAATGCAATAGCATTATATCCTAAGTGCTACTATAGTAATAGATTGCCCTAGATACAATAAGTATATTATCGAAAGGTATACACTAATAGCTATTTATTTCGATTTATTATAGCGTTTTAAAGTGGGCTGTTTACTGTGTAATAGGTGTCCTATAGTAATGCATTTGTAGGTACAGTTCGTATATTAGATATGTGCCTAGCTAGAAAGCTAACTCTAAAGGGCCTGCAGGCTAAATAGGGTTTTAACCTGCAGATCGGGGTCTGTGCACTGTGTGCTTCTACACCGCCTAGCAGAAGCCTTAGCACACCGCCCGGCAGAACTCTAATTATATAAGCACCCTTCTAGTGCTACACTATCCTACTAAAGGGACTGTCCTACTAATAGGGCATTTAACTTATAGCCCTTCTATATTATAATAATAGTATATACGAATTAAATCCTATTATAGTCTTATTATCTCTAGATTGTTGCTAATTATTTTTTATAATAGATATTATAATAAAGTTTTATAAGTTAAAACATTATATATTAAAAAGGTTTATTTAAGTATTTAATACTTATTATTATATTATTGATAATAGCTAAAAGTAGTATAGCACTAAATAAAGTGCTTACGTAAGTAGGGTTCTGCCTAGCGGTATAACGTATAGGCTACTTATTACGGTACGAGATATAGAAGAGGCAAGGCTCTTAAATCAGGTATATTTGTGAATATTAATCGAATCGTCGCTAGAGAAGAAAAGGAAACTAAAACTAGAAAGGCAGGCCTATAGGGAAGCCTTAAGACTTAAGGTACAGGTAGGGCTGCTAGATAGCTGCTACCTGGTCCGTGCGCTAGGGCTAGGGTTAGGTAGCCTATACAGCCCCGCTACGCTATAACACTACTCAGTAAGCTAAACCCTTATTCAGCTTATAGTCCTTTTAGAGTAAGTTGTTTAAATAAACACACCCCTAAAATATAAACTATATACTATAATACTAGAGCGAATAGCAGGTAGATCTACTAGTAGGGTCAGGGCTATATAGATCCTTCTACTCGCAGTTTTAATAAGCCTTTTTTATCGATTATACGTTTTACTTTAGTTAGTATAGTAAGGCTGTTTACGTTTCATTTTCGTTATCTTTTCTTTAAATAAGCAAAAGTCTTTAATAATTAACACTATTCTGCTATTAAATTGAACCTTATACTGTACTCTATTAGATTCCTACTATACTGTACTTATAAATGCTTTACTAAACCCTATATAAGGTATATTTATATTTATTAAGTATAGCGTTCTCTATATAAAGAAAGTAACTTTACATTGTAATTATAAAGTAATAGTAACGCTTAGATGTAGTATTTGTTTTTTTAGACTATTAGTTATATAAAGTATCTATTAATATACCTTTTATTACACTAGATATTAGGTATATTATCTCCTTACTTAGTTATTGTAATTAAAGGTTTAAGTGCTGTTCTCTTCAGGTTTAATAGACATTTATTGTCTTACATTATAAAACTAATCTATAGTTTTAATAATATTTATTCACCTATTCATATATTTATTATACTTTTATATTCTTCCTGAATTACTAAAACTATACTATTATTTATTCGCTAATACATATAATAATATTAATCAGCTTTCTGTTTTATTTTAGCCTTATTATTACCTAATATATTCAAATAGAAAGATTATAAAGCATTATACTATTAAAAATAAACTAAACTTTATACTTGTAATCTATATATAAGAAAGAAAAAACTTTATACAGTTTTTTACATATATATTAAGATACTATATATACTAAGTTAGAAGGCTTTATTATATTTTAGTAATATACTGCAAATAGGGGACTCAATAACATAATTTCAACTAATTGAAAGAACCTTTCAGGTAGTAGGAAAATAAATCCTGAAACCTTGCTTGAAAAGCTAGAAACCGGTAAGAAGCTGCTCTACACACTATAGGATGCAACTGATTATTGTACTAAAAGGGGTGCTGCAGACGCTCAGCATTGAGCTTCCTTCCCACCAATTAGATCTCCACGTGTTAACAAATACGATTAGATTTTGTTTATGGCACATATCTCGAGCTGTCGGACCTGATTAGCCTTCCTAAACGGAAGGCCATTGAAGCGGAACACCATTGTACAGAGCTTATCTTGTGGAACAGTCTATCTGACGTGAGCCCAAACCCAGCATCTTGCAGCATTGTAGGATGTGCTAATAGCTTTACAGACCTTTTCTGACATCGATTCGCGACACTAAACCACGCCTCGTCAGCTGGCTTAAGGGGCGGCCCACGTATGAAGGCCACGACAAGTCTTAGCTGACGGCTTGTACAACCGGAAGGATTGCAACCATAAGAGGAAGGAGGTAGGGGGATATAAATCTGATGCTGACCAACGGTGGTGTTGAATGCGTGGTGATGTTTGAAGAGGAGTCCTACGCCGGCCTAGTACATGTGTTCGGTTCAGCCGGCACCTGGGGAGTTTGTAATTGGTGGCGCACCATGTTTGAGAAGAGCCGCATTAGACCGTTGCCCACCATGTACTCCTCATGAATCTTGGTTGATACTGATCCAAACAGTTCCTTCCGCATTATGAGCTGCTAGAGGCTTCCGCCGTCCCGGCGCCACACTAACCGAGAAGACCCTTAATAAACCTCCATATACACCTTTGGAATCGAAGTAGGTTATCAGAATGGCCTCCAGGCTTCGCCAGCAGCCAGGGCTCGCCTGCGAACCGTGCAGGCGACGAAAGGCTCGTTGCGACCGATCGCAGCCCAAATGCGGTGCTTGTGCTGAGACGGGTGCGGAATGTGTCGTCAACGAGTCGAGACCCCAGCGTGGTCCAAAAAAGGGCCAGCTGAGGGCCCTACGGACCCAGGTCGGTGAGTTACCACCCTGCTCTCGGTGACTGCTGGTGTCTACGGCCTCTCCTCTCAGAACTGAGGTTATGCAGATTCGCTGCAGGCCATGAACATTGCTGCTTTTTCGGCATAATCTATCGTACACCGTTGTTGATACTCTGTGCATGTGCTTGTAGAAATCCTCAAACAACAGCTGGGCGGACCAGTGGGCAATGATCCCGCGGGAGTGGGAGAACAAGAACTGGGTGGACTCCTTGGGCCGCAATTACAGGTTGAGAACGTTGGCTACAGCACCAGTGGATTTGATGCCCTCGACGATTATTCCAGCATCCAGTTCGACTGGGAAACTCCGTCGTTGGTCAACGGAAACATAGACCATCCGGTAACGGTACAGCCCTACCACGCACAAATGCAAAACGAGGTGCCTACTACCACAGCGTCACCAACGCCATCACCAACGACTGCATCAGGGCATATTAAGCCAGCAGAGTTGGAGGAAAGACTCACTCCAGATATTCTTGACGACTTGTTAGTATAATTACGCTCTCCTCAATGGATATTTTCGGGCAATCATTAGTTCCATATTCCGCTAATTACCAGTGATACCTAGAGATCAAGTATACTTTGACCGGGTCCACGCCATCGCCCCCATAGTACACAAAGAGAGATATTTTACCTGGACCTCGCAAGACCCCTCGATGATATCATCTGTGCGCAGGTGCTTGCGCCAAGCCATGCGGTCCGTTGCGGCTTCAGTGTGGCCTCAGTATCGAGGCCTGAGCAATGCGCTATATAGCGAAGCACGCCGTATGGTTGAGACGCTTCCCAACACGATCGCAGAGGACATCAGCATTGAGAAGATACAGGCGTGGCTCCTCATTGTTCAGTACGAGTTGATGTGCGGGGACGAGCACCAGGCCATGGTCACCGCAGGCATCCCTTTCCGTCTGATCCAACTGTCACGAATCTGGGCTATTGATCAGGAAGTCGAAACCCGGGGCCAGCTCTTGCGGGGTTTCAGCGATTCTTCGTCAGTGCTGACCCCCACGCCCTCGCCTGTGGATAGAAACGCATTCACAGAAACTGAAGAGAGAAGAAGGACCTTTTGGCTGGCCTATCTCTTCGATTGGTCCTTTCACGTACGGAACAAGTCATTACTGACGTTCCACGAAGACATGGTAGGTTAATGCGGGCGGTATATTTGGTATAAACGTGTTAAAGGTTTTGGCTGTTGACCTTGTGAAATGTGCAGATCATGGTGAGGCTGCCTGCCCCAGAGATGAACTTCCAGTACGGTCAACCAGTGCAGACGGACTTCTTAGCCGATGCCCTTGCCAGCCGAGCCCAGCGCGCTGAATGGTCATTCGCCGAAGCCATCATCATGAGCACGCTCGTCAGCCGCTGCGTGACCCTCCAACAACGATCCGGCATAGTCTCATACCTTCAGGCCAGCAGTAAACACGTCGGAGATTTCTGGACAAACCATGCCCATCTGACCTCAGAGATTGATGAGAGACGGCAAAATCTCATCCGAAGTTTTCCAAGCAATTCGGTCCTCGTAGACCCCATGCTCGCCTTCACCCATTTGCTGCCACATGCGGCCATCATCTGCCTGGGAGACACTATAGCCAATATTCACCCACCGACCGTACCAACAGAACATCAGTTCACCGTCACGATGTATCGTGAACGGGCAATCATGGCGGCAAGAGAAATCACGCGCCAGGCACAGTCGATACCACGGGTCGCCTTCTGTAAGGTACGTGAATTGTCTCGTCCATCCCAAGCATAGCCCTCTGGTCACTAACTCAGCCATCTCAGGCTCATCCCTTCCTGCCTCACGTGCTTTCTCGTGCAGCTGGCCATATTGCAACACATTCTGTAAAGTATGGTTCAACTGAGCCAAGGGGTACTGACGGGGAAAAAGAATCAGATTTAACAACACTGTTAAAGGTTCTAAAGGAGATTAGCGAGATGAACAGAGTCGCCCGTACAGTATTGAGTGAACTTAGCGCAGACAATGCTACATTATGAGATAGGCCGGTAGGCCCTATAGGACCGTTTCTAGTTACTTAGTTTAGCACAATAATATATATATTGCGATGCAGAGGACGAATAGAGGGAGAGCTGCAGTTCCGGTGTTCCTTAGTTACAAGAAAGAGAAACTTCCTCTACTACTTTGCTAAGGCCTAAAAACTAGGCTTAATAGGTTTAATTATTAAAAGTAGGTAGAAAGTAGCTATAGTATAGCTATTCTCTATATTTAACCCCTTAATAAATTCCTTTCTTTTGAAGAACCGAAATCTTACTAGAAATAGTCTTTAAATGCTTATAAGAGTATTATATAAAACTCTAGCAAGTACTTTCGATTCCAAGGATTATTTAGAAAGCTTTATTCTTCTACAACATACTTCTAAGACAACTATAGACCTTTAATTTAACCTAACAACGTTTTAACCTTAGATTAATACAAGCCTAAACATTAACTTAGTTAAGCTTAAAGCGGTTTATTGTTACATATAAGATATATAAGGGGCAAGGCACTTAACTTAGGTATATATTTGAATATAAATCGAATTATTGCTAAAGAGAAGAAAAGGAAACTAGAACTAAAAAGGTAGGCCTGCTAGGAAGCCTTAAGACCTAAGGTGCAGATAGGGCTGCTAATTAGCTGCTAGCTAGTCCGTGCATTAGGGTTAGGGTTAAGTAGCTTATACAGACTTATTACGCTATAATATCTATAAATCTTAGTAATAACTAATAACCTAGAACTTAGTTCTTTTAATTTAGATTACTTGAATAACCTTATAGTAACACGGTAGGCAGTAAAACGAGACCTACTACCCCCTTATAAGTGCTGTATAAAAGGTACCCTACTATAGTAGCTACTCTATATATATTATATCCCTATATATTATATATCCCTGATGTACTATAGAGATCTATTATATACCTAGAGTAACGTATATAGAACCTAATATTTAGCATATATTAGATATTATACTAGTTCTCGAGATATAATATATAGGGTAATTAGTTTTAGTAGTAAAAGGCTTATATAGCTATATACTATTTAGTATCGCCGATAGGTATTTCTATATATCTTATATTTAAATTTAGCTAGTACTTATATTTACCTTCTATTTTTATATATAATATAGTAATAGATAATATTACTTTACTGTTATAATTATATATAACTATACTATTATTACTCTTTAATATCTTTTTTCCTTTTAACTATATAGTTTTTAAACTTTATAATAGATAAGGTGGAAACTTAACTATCGCTCTATTAAAAATCTAGATTAGGGAATAGGTTACTTCTGCTGATTATATATTTGTAAATTTAAATTTAGCATTATTATTGTTATTCTTACTATTTAAATAGAGCCCCTGCTATAATAGGTAACTATATAACAGGTAACTATATAATAAGTTAAATAGACCTTTAAAGTTAAACTATTATAGATAAAATTATTAAAACTATTTAATAATAAAAACCTTGATAGTCCTAACGTTACCTATTGCCTTAGCCTTAACCTTAAAAGTGTTAGTAAGGCGAAATAGCTTAAATTTAAGAAAGAGCCTTTAAGATAAGTAGGCCTTTATAGATAAGTATAATATTACAATATCTTATAAGATCCTTTAACTAAACGTAACGTATCTGTAGGAGAAGATTTCTATAACTAGAAACGGTAAGGTTATTATAAACCTAACCCTATAGCCGACTCTTAGAAAGAAATAATATATAAAGTTATAAACAAAGTAGAAAATCGTATATTAAACCTTTTATAGCGAGGTAAATAATATCTATAGAATTTTAAAAGACTTAACTATCTTCGAAGGTATAGAATTATTTCAAAAAGAGGTAATAACCTATAATCCTAAAGACGTTTATAATTAGGACTAAATAAAGCTATAATAATAACATCTAGCTTTATCTAGCTTTATAGTAGACATATAGGCTAAAGGTAAGCTATTAAAGGTGCAAAGCTTAATATAAATAACTATAAATATTACAGAAAGTAATAAAACTTCTCTTTAGTTAATAAAGAGCGCGAAGGTACTAAAGCCTTATCAAGGTTTAACTAAAAGGTCTATTAGAGTATATAGAGATTCATAAAATAGCCTAGTTTAATAGAACTATTATAAAGACTTAGCTTAAAGCTTTCTTTACCTATATACGTTAGATAAAGCTAAGGAAGAAGACCCTTATAATAATAGATAATTTCTCTACCTATTAAACGGCCTTTAATAAGGTCGAATACCTTAACGAGATTATAGTCTAGTTTCTCCCTATAAATATTACGTTACTATTGTAGCTACTTAATATAAGCGTAATTATTACTATAAAGAAGTATTATAAACGGCTATAAATTTATTAGATCTATATGGAATTAAATAAGATAATAGACCTTATAAAGGTTATTACTCTTCGAGAAACTATTATATAGTTATTTAGGGTATTATTTTTAGATCTAAGTAAAGCGACTATACGGAAATAATAGTTTAAATAGACTCTCCTTAATACCCTTACACTTAATTAATTAGCTATAGTCTTTAAGATAGACCTAATAGCTAATGTAAAGAAGGAATCCTAAAAGAAGAGAGATAATAAGTGTTATAGTTGCAGAGCGAATAGCAGATAGGGCTACCAGCAGGGTTAGGGTTACATAGAACCTACTGCTAGCCTTCTCGATAAGCCTTCTTTATCGCCTGCACCTTTTAGTTTAACTATAAGGCCGTTTGCCTTCCTTCTTCCTATTATAACCTAAGGTCAGGGTACCGAGGGGATTATATAGTTAGAAGGAAATATATAGCTTAAGTAGGGTTAATACTATAGAATAGACGGGATCTCTATAAAGGAGCCCCGGCTAGTAAAACTAATTTAAAGTTAGGGTTATACTTATATTAACTATAGATATAAGTACGCCTATCTCGATTATAGATATAAATAGTATAGTTATATTAAAGAGCTGAATATATAATATAGTAGAGCTATATTAGATAGTTATTTTTAAAGCTAGCTTTTTAGTTATTAATCTAAATATTATTCTTATAATAAAACTTATTTCCTTTTAATTATTTATAACGAAATAATATTATATAGAACTATATATATATACTCTCTAATAATATAAACCTTATAACTATAATAAAGTATTCTATAAAGATTATTATTATAATTATTATATTTTAATAACTCTTATTTAAACGGGTTTTAACGTATATTTTTATATAATACTTAATACTCTATTATAGCTTTTACTAATACTTTAACGATTATAGAGTAACGACTCTTAAAAGCTTTAGAGCTTATTAAAGACCTTTAAGGTAAATATAACGATTTAACTTAAACTAACGAAAAAAGGAAAAATATTAAAAGAAAAGTTAAACTTAAATAATCTAAGATATTCGACGGAAATAAGAGAACTTTATAAAGATCTTTAACTATTTATTATATTTATTTCCGATATTATAATGAATAATTTATAACTAAAAAAGAGAAAGTTTAATTTATTATTAATTAATTCGAAAGTAAAGTATTAATTTAGTTCGAACTTACTTTATACGATTATTTAGAAAACTTATATAAAGAATAAGATAGTAAAACTAAAAGTATATTCGATCTTTACGACAACTTCGAAAACGAGTTTAAAAGAGCTTTTAACGAACCGGAAAAGAAATAATAAATATAAAAAGACTTTTCTAAA
>LKEA01000113.1:0-30428 GCA_003795315.1 Cytospora schulzeri
ATAGTTTTAGTATAAAATTAAAAAATAATAAAGAAGATAAATAAAGGAGCTTAAAGTACTCTTTAATATAAACTTCGGATAATAGATTATTCGCGAAGAATTCGTATAAATAATATAGACTTTTAAAATAGAAAGGGATCTCCCGGAATAAGTTATAAAGAGTAATAATAAGTATCTTAATAAGCTTCGAGTCTTATAATAAATAAAGTTAATAATAATAGCCTAATAATTAAAGAATAATTTAGAAAAGAAAACGATATTTTTTAAAAGAGAATAGAATAAAGCTAGATAGTTAATATAAAAAGCGGTATAAATAATAAAAAACGAAAGAAGCTATTAAAAACGGAACTATCTAATAATAACGAACTAAGAAGATTCTTTAATATAATTAATAACGAAGATTATAAATACCTATAACTAGAAATACGAATCGGTAAAATTAAACTATACGTACTATTAGATAATAGCGTTTAAAGAAACTATATTATCTTATAGATAGTTAATAAATATAAACTATTATATAAAAAGAAAAGGGTATTATATATATTAGAAACGATCGAAAGAAAGTTAATTATTTATAATAACGGAAGGATTAATATAGAGACTAATTATCTTTTTATTATTATCTAAAGATATAATAAGACTTTAAATCTTAATATTATAGATATTCTAAACTATAATATAATATTAGATATCTTATAGTTTAAAAAGTATAATCTATACGTTAATTAAATTACTAGTTAGATTAATTAAGAGAACTATACTTTAGCTAAAAGGATAATTAATAGTATAAAAAGAAAAGGTCTAGTTATTAAAGATAGCTTAAAGAAATAGCGTTTAAATATACTTATATATACTTCTAAAAGAGCTTAAAGAGCTATAATAATAAGAGAAACCTTAAAGAAGGACTTAGTTATTAAAGAAGTATATAAACGAAGCTTTTAAACGAGTATAATAATATTATAACTATACCCGGTATTAAAAAAACGAGCCGAAGAAATAATACGAAGAGTTAATATAATAAGATATAAATAATAGTTAATAAGAGCTAAAATAATATTCTAAGAAATATAACTATACGAAACTAAAATATAAATATATTAAAAGGTTAGTTTAATTATAATAAGAATATTAGTAATAATACGAAAAAGAAGCTTATCTAGATAAGAAAAACGATAATAGTATTAAGATACGATTAAGTAAATTCGTATACTATTTAAGAAATTCGCTTATTATTTATAAAAAATAAAAGAATAAAGAAAGATACCCGAAGAATATATCTTTAAAGAATATTAGAAGTATATAAAACTCTTCTTAAGAGTATTAGATATAGGTTTATTAGAATATAACTAATAAAATTACGAAATATTATTAAAGGAAAGAATCTATTTAAGATTTTATAAAATCTATAAGCTTAATAAAGATAAGCTAAAGATATTTAAAGAGTATTTAAACGAGAATTTAATTAAAGGCTATATCTAACTATTATCGTTATTAATAAAATACCCGATCCTATTCGAATTAAAGAAGAATAGTAAATTAAGATTATATATTAATTATTAATAATTTAACGAGATAATTATTAAAAACCGATATTCTCTACTTCTTATTAGCGAATTACGAAATAGGTTATATAGAGTAAAGATATTTATAATCTTTAATTTTAAAAACGCTTATAATCTAATTAAGATAAAAGAAAAAGAAAAATAGAAGATAGTATTTTAAATATATTATAGATATTTAAATATAAAGTAATATTTTTCGGCTTTACTAATATTCTAATAATATTCTAAGCTATAATTAATTATATATTACGAGAGTATTTAGATATCTTCGTAGTTATATACCTCGATAATATCTTTATTTACTCGGATAACCCGAAAATATATAAAGAGTATATATATAAAGTATTCTAGATACTATAAAACGTAAAACTTCTAATAGAACCGGAAAAGAGTTTCTTTTATACGTAAAAAGTCGATTTTTTAAGATATACGATATCGTTAAAGGAAATTAGAATATAAGACTCTAAGATCGTAGTAGTTAAAGACTAACTAGAACCTATTAACGTTAAAGAAGTTAAAAGATTCTTAGGATTCGTTAATTTCTATAAATAGTTTATTAAAGATTATAATAAGTATATAACGCCTTTTATATAACTTATAAAGAAAAATATATTATTTAATTAGATTAAAGAAGTATAAAAAGCGTTTAATATATTAAAGACTATAATTATTTTTAAATTAGTTTTAATAGAATTAGATCTATAAAAACCTTACGAAGTTAAAACCGATATATTAGACTTTATATTTAGCGGATAACTTAGTTAACGAGACGAGAATAATAAGCTATACCCGGTAGTATTTATCTCGAAGAAACTTAATAGATTAGAATTTAATTATTAGATCTATAATAAAGAACTTATAATAATTATTAAAGTATTTATAGAATAAGAATTATATCTTATTAGTTTATTATATTAAATTAAAGTCTATTCTAATTATAAGAACTTAATATAGTTTACGATTATAAAGATATTTAATAAGAAATAAATATAATAAGTAGAATTCTTATTATAATTTAACTTTAAAATCTATTATAAGAAAAGATTAAAAAACGGAAGAGCTAATATAATAAGCCGATAAATAGACTATTAGTAAGATATTAAGCTAGAATTATAGAGTATATTTAAATAGATAGAAGATAAGAATCTTATATAAGAACTAAAGATAGCTAATACTATATTTAGGATAATAGTAGATTTAGAATAAGAACGAGAACTCCGATAAGTATAGTAGTAGTTATCGAACGAAGAAAAAGAAGGACTTTAAGAATATAATAGTATATTTTAGCAGATAAAGAAACTTTATATACTAGAAGACTTACGAAATAAGCTTATTACGCGAATATATAAAGTATTAGCTTATAGATATTAAAGAATTACTTTTATAATAAAACGACTCTAATAATATTACGAGTTCTCTAAAATACGATAATATATTACTTAAGTTATTAAAGACTATAATATCTATAATAAAAGTAAAATAATACGATATAAACTTTATAAAGAGCTTAAAGCTTTACTAATAATAGTAGGATTATAGAAGTTAATTATAATAGACTTTATTATTAAACTACTTAAATTAAAAGAATTAATAATTAAAGTACTATACGATAATATCTTTATTATTATAAATAGACTTATAAAATATATTTACTTTATACTTTATTAAAAATCTAATATAGTAGAAGACTTTATATATATTTTTTTATAATATATAGTAAAATAGTATAAATTACTAAACGAACTTATTATAAATAGAAATATTAAGTTTACTTTTAAATTTTAATAAGAATTAATAAATAAGTTAAGAATTAAATATAAGTTATTAATAACTTTTTATTTATAGACTAATAGATAAATAGAACGATTTAATTAGATCGTCGAAATATATCTTAAAAGTTATATTAATTATAAATAAAATAATTAAGTTAAACTCTTATTATTAGTAGAAATCGTATATAATAGTATAGATATAATAATAATAAGAATATTATTATTTTACGCGAACTATAAATATAATTCTAAAGTATATTAAGAATTTTATTACCCGGTAAGGATAATATAGTAGTAATAAAACGAATAGAAGAAATCTATAGACTATAAGTATAAATTCGATAAGAACTTTCTTTTATATATTAAAAGATAGTAGAATATTACGATTAAGGACGATCTAAGATTTTAACTTTAAAGAGGGGGGATAAAGTCTACTTATTATAACGAAATATAAAAATAAAAAGACTTAGCGAAAAACTCGATTTTAAGAAACTCGGAATATTTAAGATTACGAATAAACTCTCTAACGTTAACTACGAATTATTATTACCTTTAAAAATAAAGATATACCTAGTATTTTATATTTTATCATTCGAATTAGCCTTTAAAAATACGAAACTAAATAAAGATATTAAATTAGAATACGAAGTATAAGAATATAAAGCGGAACGGATATTAGACTTACGATAACTTAAAGATAGAACGATAAAATACTTAGTTAAATAGAAAGATTATAACTAGTTAGAAAATATATAGGAACTAACTAAAAACCTAAAATACTATAGGGCCTTACTTAACTAATACCGACGAACGATTAATACGAGGTAAGACTAGCTAATTAAACGATCTATTAAACAACTACCTAACTAGACTAAGACTAGTTAGCGGATCTGTAATACTACTAGTAGTAACTAATATAACTAGTAGGAATGAATTTCTACTAAGTTAATTAGAATCGCTATTAGTAATAAGAAAAATCTACTAGTTACGACTAGAGTTAACTAGTAGGAGGAACTTAATAGATAGAACCTATATTACTAGTATTAAAATTCTACTAATACGATTAAAGTTACTTAAACGCTAACCCCGAACTAATATTTATTTCGAAACTATTAATTAACTCTAGATCTAGATTAATTAAATTTATTATAGATTAGTTAATTTCCTTTAAAATAAAACTATCCTCTATAAAAGTAATATAAGACTCTACTTTAACTATACGCTCTTTCTTATAAGCCTCTATAGCCTCGACCCTATCTAATTCCTCTATAGAATCTAATCTATAACGAATAATATAATATATTCGTTATAATTATATCTTTTTTTATTTTCGAAGACGTTTAACCTTTATATCCGCTACCCGATAACGTTCTTCCGCAGCCTCTAATAAATCTTTAAGCTTCTTATATTAAAGGGAGATTTTTCGAAGTTCCGCCGGAGTAGGACCTAATACGTTATAAGAAAACGTACTTAGACGAATATACTCGGAATAACGGGTACTATCCCGAGGGGAAACCTAATAAAATTCTACCCTATAATCCTTATAGATAAAATAAGAAGGTATATCGATATAAGAAGCTAAAATCTTAATAAGAAGGTCGTCTCGCTTAAAAGTACTCTTAAATATAGATTTAACGATATAGGATCGGATAACTCTAGACGATATAACGAATTAGAAAAGTATAAATATATATAAAGATAAAGAAGAATATTTACAGATTTTCGAGGATAAAGATTAATAGAAGAGGGGAATAATATTATAACCTAAAGTAAGTTACTAAAGATCTAATAATAGAGAAGTTATATATAGCCTAAGTAAGATAAATATTACTAGAAAAGATCTCTATAAAAGAGTCTTAACTTGGTATATATAATAACTTAGGGTTAGGGTTATAATTAGGTAAACTATAGATATAAGTAATATAGGTACTACTTATATTAACTAGGAATATAGGTAATATATTTAAGACTAAAGAGCTAGATATATAATATAACTAACCGCTATAATAGATAATACTCTCTTATATAGCTCTTTAATCGTTAATCTAAGTATTATTTTTATAATAAGATTCTTATCCTCTTAATTATACGTAACGAATAGTATTATATAACTATAGTATATATGTATTCTCTCTGATAATATTAACCCTACTAGTTATAGATAAGTACCCCTATAAAGATTATACTATAATTATTATATAAAAGCTGCTAGGTAAAACTAGGTGCGCTTATATATATAGTTAATAAGTCTATAGTAAGTTTGTTAATGATATACTATAATGTTTACTTTATATAACACCTTCTAATCTGTTATTATTAAAATAAAGAAATTAATTAGGGTTATTAGCTTAATAAGCGAAAACTATATAATACTAGTATAGCTGCAGAGTCTAGTGTCCTAGTATCTCTATATTATGAGATAAGAAGGTCGGATTGTATCCTATATAGGGAATATATAAATATATACAGCTAAGTATATATGTTAGTATAATATAATCACATACTGTAGCATAGTTAACCTACTTTATACTATACTAAGTTATATACTTTTTGCATTGCTATAGTATTAATACTAGACTTGTTTATTAGACGGGTTATCTAACTTCTTATAAATAAATTACAATAGGTATTATTAAGTTACTATATATATATATATAAGTTGTAACTCCTATATTACGTAAATGAAACGTATTTGTCTATTTACATATATACTATTAAACGTTCATTAAATATATTTCAAATACATCTATAATAAGTATAATAGTTCCTATTCTAGAATACACTTTCTAACCGTAAGGAAGGTTTATATAATTAAACGGAGTATATATATGAGGATCTATGTATTATATCTTATAGTTTATAATTAAGAGGAGGTTACTCCTATTATAGGAATAATACTTAGATTGATAACTAAAGAATAATACTATAGTGTATTAAAATTATAACTAAATATTTAGCCCTATATATCTAGCTCTTTAATAATCGACTATATCAACTATACTTATAATTAGTATAGTTTGTTCACAGTTTAGCTAGCCTAACTGTAGTATATAGTCCTGCTTATCTTAGTTTATTATATTCTATATTATATCCTTGCTAATATACCGTTATCATTTATATCATTTCTTATATTATACTATAACCCTAACCGTTTATATTAGTAACATTTATCTAGTCTTTATAAAAATATTTTAACTATCTAGTATTTATTTTATCAGTTACTATTATTAACTGTACTAATAGTTTTGGTTTAATATAGTTTATAGCTAGGTTTAGTTTTGTAGTCCTTATTTATACTTTATATTAGGTATAAACCCGGTTAATTAAATAGAACTAAAACAACTCACATCTATATCTTAATTTAAAAGCTTTCATATGTAATATATACCCACCGCAAGTAGCAGGTTTAATACTGAATTCACTAGGCTAGGAGTTCACCCTGAGTTCGCTATAAATTCCCTGTAGATTACCGTTAGTTTACGGTAACTCAGTAAATCGCTAAGCAGGTGAATTCACCGTGGATTCTGGTTATCAGTATAAAAGAAACACCTGTAGTATATAGTACCTAGATAGGAGGATATCATGAATTCTATTACTTTATAACTCCACTATTGCTATTAATATATTATATAGTATAAATATATCTACTAGTTATCTTAATATACAGTTTATACCTTTACCTATATAATTATATTTCAATAGGGATTTTAAAAGTAATAAGGTAACTCTTCATAGTCTAAAAGGTGTGTTTAACATGATAATTCCTAGCCTTGTAATATTAAGTATATATAGATATAGTAGACTTATTATAGAATACCTTTAATATACATATTATTGAATATAATGTGTTTTAGCCTAAGATAACTTTTATATTCTTTCTTATAAAGATTATTAGAATAGTGACTAAAAGGTAATGTTATATTAAGCTAAGTTTTAGAATATTAAATAATGGGATATATTACAGTTTTATATAGTAAATATATAGGTTGGTAAAATTAAGAAGATAGAGTACTATAGATTTGAAGATAAAAACCTTATAACATATATATATAGTATCAATATAAAAGTAGCTAGTATGTATTTTATTTCTTTTTCTAATAAATAAGTCTACAAAGTAAGTATTATTAAGCGTAAGACGAAGTCTCATAGGGGGTTAGATTTAGATTATCTATAGTTAAGCTATAAGCTAAATAAAGCGTAAGGATTATATATTTATTAGCTTTTTATATTATAGTCTTATGTTGTCTAAGGCGTATATTATTATTATAAATAAGAAAACTTGATATTATACGTATACTAAAGTCTAGGAAGGTATTTAGTTCTTTATATTAAAGGTGGTAAATTTGATGGAAAACTATCTTCATCTAGTTAAGTATTTGTAATCCTGGTATTATAATAAGAAGTAGTTTATGTACTAGTATAGATATATAATTTCCATCTAATTAATTTATATTTACCCGTTTATATTCTTAAGCTTTTAGCTTACTATATATACATATATATATAGTATTATATATATAGAAAGGTATACTTTTTGAACCACTTACCTGTTACTAAACCTATTTAAATACCGATATATTTACTTCCTTATTACTAAGAGGAATATTATTAACTATAACAATATTATACAGTTATTTAACAGACATATATCATCATACCTACTAATACAATAGTATGGAATTGATTTAAACTGTGTTATACGTCTAAAACAACTTATATAGATAAGATAATTCTAGTTATATTAAGAACTTTATTAGTTTAAGTCTAAGAATTGAGTAAGGCTATTAAAGTAACCTAATTCTAAGGGCTTACTATCTATATACCCCTCAAATAGCGTTATAAGTATTTAAGTAAAACATTAAAGTAGCGCTTTAGGTTTTACACAAGTATAAGTGGTATAGGATTTCCGCTTATAAGGTACTCTTTAAGTATTGCTCTTTAAGTATATGATAGGCTAAGTAAAATCATTATAAAGACTTATTGATTCTTTTTAATATAAACGTTTTATTCAGTTTTTTAGTAATAGTATTAAGTGAGTCCTAAATTCTTAATGTTTCCCTAGTAGTGTAATTTAGAACGTTTACCTCAAATTTATTATTGATGAAACCCGGAATTCAAAGTAGTATAAAAGTATATTTCTAGAGGCCTTTTCCAAAAGGTAAGTAATCAAGTACTTCTCATCTTTAATATTGATAATCTCCGTCTACAAGTTAACCTTTATGTTCTTTTTTGGCCCCTATAGCTAAGGTATATCTGAAAAATATAAATAATTTATCCCTTTGCTACTCAGGCTGTTTAAAGGTATCATCAAGCTATGAGGTAGTTTTAGGTCTAGCTAATATTAAGGTAGAAGTTTCAATATTAAAATAGTAAGGGTTTTTAAAATTTCTTTTATACGCTACTCTTTACTTATTAGTAGTATAGAGTGTGAATCAAAGTTAAAATGTTTAATAGTAGCAATAAAGGTTTCCTTATTAAAGGTACTCTTCAGGTAGGTAAGAAATACTAATTTAGCTGCTGATCGGAATTAATAGTAGCTACTTTATTAAGTAAATTAGTAAGGCTCAGGTTGTTGCTTAAAGAAACTAATGCTTCCTTTATTACCCGGTTATATGAAACAGGCTTAAACTTATTAGTTTAGGCAGTGGTATTATTAATAAGGGAGAAGATTATATATATATATATTAGTGATGTAAATATAACTAGCGCGTTTTATAAATCCCATATGATAAATCTGTTAAGGCCTTTATCTTAGGTATAATAAGAGTTTCTGTACTAAGAACCAATTTAGAATCTAAAATATATACTTAAATAGACGTAGGAGTAGGGCTAAACAACGAAGTGAGATATATTATAAAGCGTAATATATCCAGGATACTAAATATTTAAACTTATATTATTCCGTTATCCCTTTTGTGTTGAGTTATTAGGTAGTAGAGAATTCTATAGCTTCACTTTATATTACTTGAAGGCCTTGATAAAGCGTGTTTCCATCTTGTAAAACCTATTTATTATAATATATATAATATATCCGCACTTAGTATTAGCTATATATATCCTTAAAACCGTATTAGTAATATTATACTCTTAGTATTAACACCTTTAATATAACTATAATATCATACTCTATAAATACATGTAAAGAAGTAGTATTATATAAAACTTCAAGTTCCTATAATAACGTAAATAAATATAAATGTATATAAACTGTAATATATTATATGTATATAAATAGAGAATGGAATATTTATTCATAATAAAGCTAAGGTTTATAGAAAGCCACTTACTTAGTACGTAATCCAATATATTATTAATGTATATTCACTACAATATCTTTCATGTAGTATTTCACTTCTTCTGTTTATATATAAATACAGTATAGCTTCATACTATAATAGCTATTAGTAAGTTTATTCAATTATTATTCAACATTAGAATAGAATCTATTAA
The DNA here is from genome assembly GCA_003795315.1 of Cytospora schulzeri. Lineage (NCBI taxonomy): Eukaryota > Fungi > Ascomycota > Sordariomycetes > Diaporthales > Cytosporaceae > Cytospora > Cytospora schulzeri. Next base: position 9,788 of record LKEA01000113.1, read on the forward strand.
GTAAACTATATTGCTACATTTATACATAGTATTACCTTTTCAACTATACACTCTTAGAAGATAGAAGATACAATTATAATATAAAATTAAAGATATAATTTAGATACCTAACAGGATTGGTAATACCCTATATATTCTAATATAAAATATAGTTCAGATACATACTATAAAGCTATAGAACAACTGCATGAATATAACACTTAACAAGTCTTTTAACGATAATTATAGCTTAGTTTCAGTAGGCTAATTTAATACCTTTTTTGAGGTTAAATATAACACTTAGACTAATAGTATGTTATAGAAAACATATATGGTATTTTTCTTTAAGATAACTATGAACTATTTCTATATTTTAATAAATCCCAAATGATATTTATTAAGACTAAATAGTCTCAATAACGTTATACAAATATATAGTTAGTAATAATACGTGTTTAGTACATGTAATAGTCTATCTGGCTAAGCTGTTAGCTATAGATAAATAGATGTATTAATGAATTCTGATCTTAGATAGAGTATTTATGAACATTCTACATAAAGGGTAACGTTGCTTTCTAGTTTAATTAATACATCTTTAAATTAAAGGATAATATTTTTTCTAATATAACTAGCCTAAAAAGCAAACTTATGTTATATTCAGCTATACTCTCTATAGTGACTAGGTGTTTTGAACTTTATCACTCTTATACCATCTATATTACAATTTATAAGCCATAATTGGTCTATTACTAGTATAGTTTATTGTACTAAAGATATATACAATACCGTCTTATAAAAGCTGTTAAATATACTAATTATAATTCATATATCTAATACATATTAACCTAAGCATTTATATCAAATTCTGGGTTGTTTTCAATATTACTACTATCCTTGAATAATATAAATTGTAATAACACTTATAGAGTTTATCATAGATGATAAATAGTAGTTCTCCTAAAGTTACGCCAGTAAAAGTAGTACTAGAGTTTATAGTTGTAGGAGCGGATCAAGTATAACCGATCCTCTATAATAAAGTATTTCACAGTATTGTAATACTAAATTACGTATTACTATTAAATTAGACTCTAAAAGGCCATTTACATATCAAGTCTATAATGCTCTATATCTATTTAAAGGTTTGTATATATAGCATTCTTATGTTTATAGAAGAACTCTCCTTGTTAACTTATTAATTCATATTTAAAGTTTATAAACACCTTCCTCTACTTATTTTAAGGACAAAGTCCTAATTCTAATCTACCCTTAAATATAAATCGATGTTTCAGTAGCTTCAATACTAAATTATCTTTAAACTAATATTAACTTAATAGTACCTAAGCCTTTTAAGAATGCTAAACCTGATAACGCGGATCACGTTTTAAGATAATATTTGTTTTAAAGAGAACTACTTACAGTTTCTCTGCTGTATTATATATTGGACCTTGCAGTAAGAAGATCAGCATAGTTATAATATATCAAGACGTAGAATGAGGCTAAAGCAGAAAATATAGAAATAGTGTCTTTTATGTATTTGTAGTATAATAAGTTTAAATATCAAATTATTATATGGAAGGGTTCTAATTGTTAGGTTAGAAGGTTTAATACATTATTTACTAGGAAAACCCTACCTTATTGCGTAACTCATAGATATAGCTATACAGCTAGATAAGGTCTAGTTGTAACGTACCTTTCAGCCTAATACTTAAGGCAGCTAGCTTCTACTAGCTAACAAATAGCAGAAGGCGCTAGCTACCTACAAGCTCCTGTAGAGCCGGCCCCCTATATAAATGATCTTATTCTTACTCTAACTTAACGTATTTGAAAAAAGGAACTTATATTATATTACAGACAGATATGTTATTTAAATGGACGTATAAACTGTGCTATTTATCGTAAGTAGCATGACCTATTTATAAGAATGAACACTCTTATATTCTACTATATTTAAGACCTTAAAGTGTTATTACGCAGGCAGTATGAAGCATAGAATGGTTTCCTTAAAATATGATGTTAATTTAAATAACGCTTTTAGTACTTAATATAAAACTAGTTATAACAAATAGCACTTTATACTCTTATTTCAGCATAAGGTAAAAAACCTAACATAGAAGCTATTACACGTCTAACTAGGACTATATACATAAAGTTATAATACATTAAGGGACTAAAACGGTATCTATAGTATAGAAAGCACTGTATGACTTATTTATTTATATAATAATATTATTATATAAGACAAGAACAGTTTAAAGCTACTGTAAGAAAAGAAAGTCTTTAAACTACTCTCTTTTCGAAAACAAATACAAAGCAAGGTAATTCTGAATGCTATAGTATATATTTTCAAAGATATCTTAGATATGTAAATAGTATATAGTTGCTACTAATATTATTAATAAGATTAGTACTCTTATAATAACATTTAATATAGGTCTAAGTTTATATGATAAGCGGTTTAAGTACTTTTGAAGTTACTATAGCTTCCTGACGATATCGATATATCTTTGAAAAGACATTGTGTAAGGAAGGTTCTATATTAACAATAATGCACACTTAACGTAGCTGGGGGGCTTTATAGTGAATTTACCAGGAATTAACTATAAATTCACTATGAGTTTACTGTAGACTCACCGTGAAGTCTAGTTATCGGTATAAATAGAATACCTATAGTATATAGTACCCATCTAAGGGGGATTATTAATTTATGTTTTTACAGCCGCACCGTTCGTGTTAGATATTTAAAGTTTATAAGTATTATACTACTTACTCCATTTCATTTATAAATATTATATAGTATAAGCTTTTAATATACGTTAGTTTTTTAGTAAGTCTTTTAAGATATCTTATAAACTATATATAGAGTATTTATAATGATTAAAGCTGCTGTATATAATGTATTAGTGTTAGTTATGTTATACTACACGTTTCTTGTAATTAGTAGTAAATATAGATTTAGATCGGTATTTAAGATATATAGAAGTAATAATTAAACTATTCTATATTAATTCACAGTACATATTAGTATTACTATAACTAATAAGTTATCTTTAACATTACAATAGTATATAACCGTTTATTTAACTACTTATTTTATTTCTATTGCTATATTATATAAAGCTTTTATTAGACAATACTTTTTAAATAGTAGATTTACTATACAAAATAAACCTACTAAACCTATAAACTTTTAACTTTTTATTATACTAAAACTTAGTTATAAGTGAAAGTTTACAATTAAGATATATTATATATATCCTAAGGATTATATTTGATTTATCCGTTTCTTAGTCTTATATGGAGATTAAAGTATTTTAAAAACAATATCTTCTAAAAAGAGATAAGCTACCCACTATTACCCGTTATAAGCCCTTATAAAAGAAACTGTTATTTGTTGGTTTTTTTTAACTTCTATTATCTAAATTATTTAAATTTATAATGTCCGTTTAAAGAGTTAATAGATAGAATGTATCTCTAGTATATAGAATCTTTATGCGCTAAGAAATAATGTAGGGAAATCGAATAGCAGTGTACTATAGTGAAAGAGCAATAATTAGTATTTACTTTATATCAACTATATATTATTTTATCGATATATTAAAAGTTACCTCAGGAACTACTTATAGTTCAATCAGTATCTAAGTAAAGGTTCTATATTAACATACTATAGTTTATCAACATTGTATATTCTGTTAGTACTGTTATACTTGAAAGATCTTTGTTCTAGACTTTAGGAGTTAGTAGTCCTAGTTTCTATACAACATTATATACAATAAGCTCACCTTAAAGTAGTCACCTAGAAAGGGTCTTATCTATAAGTGTAATAGTATATCATAACTAAAGTCTATAAGCCAATAGAGTTATAAATACGTCTGTATATAGCGTAGCGTTCTAATATGCTAAGCTATCTTATAATGTCTTAGCTTTTAAATACAATTACATAGTCTGAAACAACTAGCATGCTACCTTTAACAAAGCACATTACCTCTAGTATTAATATATCTTCTAGGTACATATATAATATCTTATTGTTATAGTTATAAGAATATTTGCTTTATGTCTTGTTTTAATATAGCCTTAATAAGTATTACAGGACTCAGATAATATTTATAAATATCAAACACAGTTTTACTGTTGTCATAAGCCTAGTGCTTATATCTAATATTATGATTCTGTACCAGCTCATTGTATTTAAAACGTGTAGTATAAAATACTATTATATGCTTTTCTAGCTAAATAGGTGATTTCTAGTTTATATTATATTATATCTTAGTTGAAGATAAACTGCTTAATGCAGAAATAGGAATATCGTTTCTGATTATATATATATATCCCTTAATTCTTAACAAGACTGAAATATTTATAGCTCTCCTCCTTAATCTAGCTTATCTGCAATATATTAAAATAGATTTAACTTCCTCTAAGAATAATATATTCTTTCTTGCTTGTTACGTATTATTTAGTTATATAAATACTATTTCAGGAACCATTCGTTATAGCTTATAAAACCCTTTCACTTAAACAGTACAGACTTTATTTAGTAAGACTTTTAATATAAGTTATTATTATGTTTTATAGGAATTATATAAGCCTACTTAATCTTTTATCGGTATTTGTTTCCTTATAGTTTAGGCTTTAAGGTTCCTGCTTATAGAGTACTACTTCAGCTATTTTATATTCTAATACCTAATTCAGTTAAAAAGAAGATTGTCTATAAACACGTAAATTGTTACAGTGTATTTTACGCCTAAGTATCTTTTCACACTCTTAGACTTATAGCGTGCTTCTAATTAATTAATGGCTACTTATGTAATACTTCCTTATTAGTATTATTCTAAATTACAAGTATATGTGTAAAACATTTCTGATATAATAAGAAGGGCTTTTGATTTATATTAAGTTATATATTCTATACTAATTAACCAGCAATATACATATAAGATTTATAGGCCAATGCTTATATTACTAACCCAGATATATAGCTTTAGATAAGGTTTCATCTGTCGCATATAATGTAATAAACATATAACTATAACTTCAGTCTTTAGGGAAATACGTCTTATATTTCCTTCTAAGGTTAGTTATATAGCTTTATGTTTACTTAAGTCCAATGTCTTATCTACTTAAAACACTATATTATATAGATGTTATGATCCAGAAGGACAGGCGTTAAGGGTACCTAACCAGGTGACGTTAAGAGGACTAACGGGACACTAGGGTGCTGAGCTAATAGCACTAGAAGTGCAGAACCCTCCGGTTAGCAGGATGACTCAGGGTTAGGGTTAGGGTCACTGGATATATTAGATATTATATATCTAATATATCGGCGGACTAGATATATTGGATATTATATATCTAATATATTACCTAACTAAAGAGCTGGATATAAAGGATATAGTCGTTACTATCTAGATAGTATTTTATAGTTTACTCTTTAGTTATCAATCTAAGTATTATTCTTATAATAGGAATTATTTCCTCTTAATCACTCGTGAACGAAGCAGTATTATATAGTACTATATATATATACTCTCTGATAATATTAACCCTACGACTATAGTAAGGTACTCTATAAAGATTACTACTATAATTATTATATTTTAATAACTCTTATTCAGACGGTTTTAACGTATACTGTTACGTAATACTTAACACTCTATTATAGCTCTTACCGATACCCTTATAACTATAGAGTAGAGACTCGTAGAGGCTTTAGAGCTTATTAAAGACCTGTAGAGTAAGTATAACGACTTAGCCTAGGCTAACGAAGGAAGAAAAGATACCCCGAAGGGAAAAGTTAAGCTTAAATAACTTAAGGCGTTCGATAGAAGTAAGGGAATCCTGTAAGGATTCCTGACTACTTACCGCACCTATCTCCGATACTATAACGATTAGTTTACTACCGAGAGAGAGAAGGTTCGATTTATCGCTAGCCGACTCGAAGGTAAGGTATTAGCTTAGTTTAAACTAACCCTACGCGATTACTTGGAAAATCCGCGTAAAGAACAGGATAGTAGAACTAAGAATATATTCGATCTCTATATAAACTTCGAAGACGAACTTAAAGGAGCTTTCGGTAAACCGGAAGAAGAACGATAAGCGGAAAGGGACCTCTCTAAATATAAATAACGTACTTTAGCCTCCGCTTACCTCTCAGAGTTCCGATAGCTCGCAGCTAAGTTAAGATAGGACGACGAGCTATTAATAATATAGTTCTATAACGGCTTTAAGGATAGCGTTAAAGACGAACTCGTAAAAATAGACCGATTAGATAATTTTACGGAATTCGTAAAAATAGTAGTTAGGATTAATAATCGAATATACGAGCGATAACTCGAGAAACGAGGAACGAAGGGCACTAATAGACCTCCTCGTAGACTATATATCTTTAATATTAGCAAGAAATACTAATATAATAACTACTATAAGATTTAGTACTAATTTATAGCTTACGGATAGTATATAGGACTAATAGAATTAGATACTATATAACGCGATAATAAGAAAGTTAAGTACTTTAACTATAGGAAACTCGGATATTTTGTTAGGGACTATCGAAGTAAGAAGTAGGGAGACTAGAAGCCTATCTTTAAAGGTAGAAGAAACGCCGGAATAGCGAAACGACTTATATCTATAGGATATAAAGGACCCCTCTATAATACGGTTATAAGAGGGAGCGATTTAGACTATTTAAGTATAGATTACCTCGTATAAGCCTGCGATAATAGTAATTCCTTCGATTACGAATAGATACTAGAAGTATATTAAGCGGAAATTATCCCGGAAACGTAAATAGAAACTAGGGAGTTAACGGAAGAACCCCTCGGATAGATATATCTCTTACGATAAGATATTTTAGAAATATCGGAGGAACCCGAAGCGTAGGAAGATACTACCTCGGAAGACTTATAACGACGAGTAGAAGATCTTAATTAATAGATCGAGGATAATACTAAGGAGGATGCCGAATCGTAACTCTAAAGAATACGATAGCAACTCGTACTTATTATTAAAATACTAAGAGAAATGAAAAATATCGGAGAAAAGGTCTTTAAGGAAAAGGAAGAAAATATCCTTAAATTATAGATTAGTAACGTGATTATATAATTTTCTTATAACGATCTTATAGTATACTTTAGGAAGGTAGCAGCTTTAATACTATATAAAGGAAGCGACTGGAAGTTCGCTATTTCAGGGATCCCTATTACGAAAATCGGAGACTAACCTTTAACTTAGGATCCTTAGGACCTCGTATACTTATCCCTAAGATATAAAAAATACTTATATTATATAGTATAGATCTCGTATATTTATAACTATTATACGTACTATTACGTAGATAAGGTACTATATAACTTCTTTCCTCGACGATACGAAGGAAGACTAGTAGAAGTTATATACGATCTAGGATACTTTAATAATCTATACGTCTACTTAGTAGATAAGTCGATAGATATCTATATAGTATTCCGGTACGACGATAACCGCTACCCGGAATAATACGTTATAGTTAGATTATTGCTCGATTATCCTTTAGGACTCTATTAAATCTACTAGGCCTAGAAAATTAAGGCCTGGCACTCTAACAGAAATAAGGCCCGAAAGGAGGGTAAACGCTAAGAACGACTATAGAGATATACTAGTTAACTAGAAGAATAGGAGGGCGATACCCCTATAAGGCCCGGCTAAGAAGCTAACCGACTACGACTAGTCAGGAATAAGGGCAAGTAGGTGGCTTTTTTTACTAGTAGGGCCGACCTACTAGTAGAAGAAGACTACTAGTTACTAAGGGTTACTAGTAACCCCGAAAGCCTGAGAGACGGCCCGCTATTAGGAAAAAGCTCTACTAGTTAAGAGAGCTCCTAGTAATAGAACCCTACTAGTAGACTAGGCTACTAGTTAAAGGAACGGCTAGCTAAGGCCGACTACTAGCAGACTAGGCGATTAGCGACGACTAGCGATTAATAAGATAAGTTATTAGTAGAAGGGAACGTCGATTAGGAAAGAAGTCGACTAGTTAGAAGACGAAACTAGTAAAAAAAGGCCTAGAAACTAGCCTAGGAGGCGGTATAATAGGTAAAAAACTAGTTAAGCTGTTAGGTTTAGAACTAACTAATAGCGGGAAACTAATAAGGTTCTTTAACGCGATTAGTAAAACGGAATACGACCCTCTATATTTAGAAATACGAATCGGTAATATTACAGTACGCGTATTAGTAGATAGTAGCGTCTAAGGAAATTTCATCGCCCTATATATAGTTAATAAGAACAGACTATAGTATAGGAAGAAAGAATAGTTATATATATTAGGTACGATCGAAGGGCTCGAAGTTATTTATAGTAACGGACGGATCGATAGGGAGACTGATTACTTACCGGTTACTATCTAAGGATATTATAAGACTCTTATTTTCGATATTATAGATATACTTTAGCACGATATAATATTAGGAATACTATAGCTAAAGAAATACAATATATATATTAATTAGATTACTAGCTAGATTGATTAAGAAAACTATACCTTAGTTAAAAGGATAATTAGTAGTAAGGCAGATAAGGGTCTAGTTACTGAGAATAGCTTAAGAAGATAGCGCTTAAACGCACCTACTAATATTTCTAGAAGAATTCAGGGAACTGAGAAAATAAGCGATAACCTAGAGAAGGATTTAGTTACTAAGGAGGAATAGGCGATACTCTTAAACGAATTAATATATATATAACTACGCCTAGTATTATCCGAAGAACGGGCTGAGGAAACTATTAGAAGAATTAATATAGTAAGAAGAAAAGAGTAGTTAGTAAGAGTAGTAACGGTACTCTAGGAATTAGAAAAGTACGAAGAAGCCTAGAAAGCACGATAAGAAGCCGGCTTACCCGTATAAATACGAGTTTTAGCGGTAGGATAACGATAAGATATAATACGATAAATATAGAGAAAATAGTAATAAGAAATAACTAAGGTAATTAATAAGCCCTTAAAGAGGTTCGTCGGCTATTTATAGAAAGCTAAAACTAAGGGTAAAGACTTAAAAAACTTTATTCCGGAAGAATATAAAAAGTATACTTAGTTGTTTTTAGGGGTACTAGATACCGGTTTACTATAGTATAGCTAGTAGGACTACGAAATACTACTAAAGGAAGGTATATAGCCTAGATTTTATAAAATCTACGGGCTTAATAAAGAATAATTTAAAGTACTTAGAGAGTACTTAGAAGAAAACCTAGCGAAAGGATATATCAGACCTTTAATATTACTAGTAGGATACCCGATCCTATTTATACTAAAGAAAAACGGTAAACTTAGGTTATACGTTAACTACTAATAACTTAACGATATTATAATTAAAAATCGGTACCTATTTCTACTAATTAGCGAACTTAGGAATAGGCTAAGCAGCGTAAAGATATTTACAGCCTTAGACTTAAAAGGAGCCTATAACCTGATTAGGATAAAGGAAGGCGAAGAATAGAAAATAGCGTTTAAAATACGCTACGGATATTTTAAATATATAGTAATACTATTCGGACTTACTAATACCCCTATATCGTTCTAAACTATAATTAATTATATATTTAGAGAATATTTAGATATCTTCGTAATTATATACCTCGACGATATCTTTATCTACTCTAACGATTTAGAAATATACTAAGGATACGTATATAAGGTACTTAAAGTCTTATAAGAATATAACCTACTAGTAGAACTAGAGAAGAGTTTTTTCTATACGATAAAGGTAGATTTTCTGGGATATACTATTATACTAGGAGAGATTAAGATATAAGACTCTAAAGTTATAGTAGTTAGGGACTAGCCGGAACTATAAAACGTTAAAGAAGTACGAGGCTTCTTAGGATTTTATAATTTCTACCGGTAATTTATTAAGAATTATAGTAAGTACGCTATACTACTTATATACCTTATAAAGAAAGACGTATTATTTACTTAGAATACGGAAACTTAGGAGGCGTTCGATAAAATTAAATACTTAATTATAATAGAACCGGTATTAATCGAAGCAAACTCTAACGAACTATTCGAAATCGAGATAGACGTATCCGACTTTACGCTCGGAGTATAACTCGGATAACGAGATAAGAACGGTAAGCTATACCTAATAATATTTATCTTAAAGAAACTTAGCAGACCCGAGTTAAACTATTAGATTTACGATAAAAAATTAATAGTAATTATTAAAGTATTTAAAGAATAGAAGATATACTTAATTAGTGCGAAATACTAAATTAAGGTCTATTCGGATTATAAGAACTTAGTATAGTTTATTATAACTAAGGTTCTTAATAAACGATAAGTACGATAGGCCGAATTTCTATTAAAATTCGACTTTAAAATTTACTATAGAAAAGGATTAGAAAACGGACGAGTAGATATAATTAGCCGAAGACTAAACCTTAAGTAAGATATTAAGCTAGAATTATAAAGTATTCTTAAATAGGATAACGACGGAAATATTATTTAGGAAAAAAGAGTAATTATAGTAATATTCAGGATCTAACCGGACCTGGAATAGGAATAAGAGCTACGCTTATTATAGCAGTAGCTAACTCCGAAAGAGAAAGAAGAACTCTAAGATAAGGATAGTTTACTTTACTAGGTAGGAAAACTCTACGTACTAGAAGACCTACGAAGTAAGCTTATCCGAAGAATATATAGTTTAACAGCTTATAGATACTAAGGAATTACCTCGATTATTAAACGAATTAAACGTTACTATAAATTTCCTAGAATAAAATAATACGTTATAATAATAATTAAGGAATACGATACTTATAATAAGAGTAAGGCCGCTAGATATAAACTTTATAGAGAACTATAACTATTACTAGTTATATTAGGACTATAGAAGTTAATTAATATAGACTTTATCGTTAAACTACTATTATTACGAGAACTAATAATAAAGGTACTTTACGATAATATCTAGGTAATAGTAGATAGACTTACGAAATATACTTACTTTATCTTTTATAAGGAATCTAGTATAGTAGAAGAACTTATATACGTATTCTTACGAGTAGTAGTAAGCTAGTACGGATTACTAGAGGAACTTATAATAGATAGAGATAAGCTATTTACGTCGAAGTTTTAGTAAGGACTTATAACGAGCTTAAGGACGAAATATAAGCTCTCGACGGTATTCTACCTATAGATAGACGGTTAAACAGAAAGGCTTAACTAGATCGTTAAAGTATACCTTAGAAGTTACGTTAACTATAAATAAGAATAATTAGGTTAAATTCCTACTAATAGTATAATTCGCTTATAATAGCGCGGATACGACGATAATAGGAATATTATTATTCTATATAAATTACAGGTATAACCCCGAGATATATAAAGAACTATTGCCCGGAAAGGATAATACAGAAGTAATAAAACGAATAAAAGAAATCTATAGATTATAAGAATAAATTTAATAGGAACTTATATTTATTCGCTAAAAGATAGTAGAATACTACGATCGAGGACGATCGGTAGTACTAACGCTCGAGAGGGGAGATAAGGTCTACTTGCTTCGTAGAAATATTAAAATAAAGCGCTTTAGTGAAAAACTCGATTTTAAGAAGTTAGGAGTATTTAAGATTATAAAGAAGCTTTTAGACGTTAACTACGAACTTTTATTACTTCTAGGAATAAGGATATACCTAGTTTTTCATATCTTATTACTTAAACTAGTACTTAAGAATATAAAACTTAACGGAGATATCGAATTAGACTTCGAAATATAGGAATACGAAGTAGAACGGATATTAGATAAACGATAAACAGATAATAGAACCCTAGAATACCTAGTTAAATAGAAAGACTATAGGTATAAGGAAAATATATAGGAACTCCTAGATAACCTTTAGAACGTAAAACGCCTTATTACCTAGTACGATAAAAACTACCTATTAGGAACTAGAACTAGACTTAGGCGCTATTAGCGTATCTATATCTATACTAGATAAATCTATAGTACTCTAGTCGAAAGGATTAAGTACCGGATTAACCCTAAGAGTAATACGAGGCTCCTCTCTTACGATAACCTTAGAAACTTTCGTAGCCTCTATAGTACGCGCCTCTTCCGCTTCTACCCGATCTAGATCCTCTATTTTCTCTAGACTACGACGGATAGCGCGTTTCTGTTTCTTAGATTACTCGCGCTCCTGCGTTATTAGACGTATTAGCTTCAACTGAGTTTCCTTAATCTCGTTACGAAGCTTTTACTTTTACTTCGCGATGTTCCGTAGCTTAGCCGGAGTAGGACCTAAGACGTTATATGCCGAACGACCTAAACGAATATACTCTAAATAACGAGACGAATCTCTCTTAGAGACCTAGTACGCCTCGATGCTACAGGACTCGTAAAAAGAGCAAGAAGGTATATCAACACAGTTCAGTGTGATAGTAGTAAGCAGGGCGTTACGATTAATAGTAGTCTTAGCAGGAGTAGTCTTTATAACTCGAGAAAATTTAACTCTGTTCGATATAACGAATTAGGAAGGTAAAATCAGAGAAAGGATAACGGAAATTACTTATAGATCTTCGGGACGAAAGATTAAAGGAAGGAGGGAGGTAATATTATAATCTAGAAGGACAGGCGTTAAGGGTACTTAACTAGGTGACGTTAAAAGGACTAACAGGACACTAGGGTACCGAGCTAATAGTACTAGAAGTGCAGAACCCTCCGGTTAGCAGGATGACTTAAGGTCAGGGTTAGGGTTACTAGATATATTAGATATTATATATCTAATATATCGGCGGACTAGATATATTAGATATTATATATCTAATATATTACCTAACTGAAGAGCTGGATATAAAGGATATAGTCGTTACTATCTAGATAGCATTTTATAGTTTGCTTTTTAGTTGTTAATCTAAATATTATTCTTATAATAGGAATTATTTCCTCTTGATCACTCGTGAACGAAGCAGTATTACACAGCACTATACACACATACTCTCTGATAATATCAACCCTACGACTATAGTAAGGTACTCTATAAAGGTTACCACTGTGATCATTATAATAGATTAAGAGATATGCCTAGGGCGTATATGTTTAATCAGACGAAAAAGAGTTTAGCAATACAGAGACACTTCGCTTCAACTTAATTACTTTATTTTATAAGCCCTGATTATTTCCAGCTCTATTATTAGTTTAGTATTTCTTTATAACTCTACTATATTTTTAGGTAAAGTACCTATGATATAACTATATTTACTATGTTTACTATATATATAACAAACATGCTTTGTAGTATATCTTATTCTTTAATGTTCTTTTAAAATACCTGCGAAAAGTAACAACATATCAATATTCAATATTCCGCCTCTTATTATCATATTTTAGTACTAAAATATATACAATATGGCTTATTTACACATAGGTCTTATATTCTGGACTTTCTCTTGAATATGACTATAGCATTGTTGTTTCCACCTACTTAACGTTGCTAGCTGTGTAAGATACGATCTATAAAGAAGTAAATAAATAGTCCTGTACACTACTTCGCTTACTTCTTTTATAAAGATTATGTATTGTAAACAGATATTAAGAGTTTAATCTTTGTGGTAAGGTTTGCAATATATATAATGATAGGTTACTAAAGATATCTAGCTAGATATACGCCTTAAGAGCCCATATATTGCCAACTAATCTACTATACATTAACACTATAGGTAGAGGCTAGCCTATAACATTTAGAACTATTATTATATGTTCTGCATTTCTTATAGTATAGTAGAGCTATATTGAATATAGTAAATACATTAATGTAGTTGTTGTACAGCTGTTTATATTTGTTATTAGATAGAAGTATATATATATATTATAGGAAGAATCTTTTAAGTGCATGTTCGTACTCTAGTTTATATTATATAAATATGACATATCTATATCGTAGGTGCTGCTTTACTAATAGTATTTATAGTAAGAATTTGATATAACTTGCCACGTTATCTAAAACTGTTTAGAATATTTATATTTCCGGCTTAAATACTATATTAACGTTGTAATGGTGCCTTTATATAAACCTATAGTAGTATTAAGGGCATACTATCTAATGATATATGTTTACCTACACAATAACGTAGGTATAATTAATGTTACTATAAGCATACTACTTATCTATAGTGTTAAAAATATGTTTATATTATAAAATATTATAGGACAGTTATTAACACTAATCGGCTATATATATGTATAAGCCTACTGATATAATACTTCCTTTAATCAAGACATTTAGATTACCTCTTCATGATACATGTATATACACTCTTTAACTTATATTTACAGTTCTTGGGTTTCCTAGCGTAATATCCAACCTTATATATAATCTCAATGTAAAGGACTGACTAGCCTATAATAATGGTAGTGTTCATATAAGTGTCTAATTAGAGTTAGTATTAGAGTATATATGAAGAAGAAGAATGCCTATGAAGGCGAGGTACGTAAGATGACTACATACACCTAAAGGGAAGCCGTGCCCTGTTGAGTAACCTTCTATATAACCTTTTAAAGGCTATAGCTAAAGGCTAGCCTGTAACGCTTAATTCGAATTAAAACCTTGGCTTAATATACTGTTACTTCCTATTATAAAGCAAATAACACAGATAGACACTCTAAGCTGCGTTGTAGAAAAGTACATTAGATTTTGTTTAAACAGGTTGATATAGATGAATTAAGCTGTAATACACCATAGGTAGGCCGGTTGCCAGATTGTAGAGAACTACTTTCAAGCTTGATATACACAAACTAGTGATAAAGTATGAAAGACATTTCTTTGAGATTCTGTTTCTTTTGCTAGTTGTAGTTGACATATAAGGCTTGAAATATAGGATCTATCTCCATTAACTTAATGAGGAATATTTAAAACACTATAAAACTATATATAGAGTATATAAAGAGTTATATAGGTTATAACCTGCTATAGAAATACTGTGATAAAGACTGCTAGAATACGGATCTGCTCTCATGTATAGGTTACTTCGGCTAACTATACTAAGGGCTGATTCAGATTTAATTAATATGATAGTATAAGTAGAGAAATAAATATTGTTCTTCAAGCATTATACCTATATACCCGTAAGCTTTATAATAATATTAGTATTCTATATATACCTAGATGCTCCTAATATACTGGATATAAATTCTTTAATAGCTTAAATAATATATCCTAAGACTATAAACTTAGACTGTTAGAAATGTTAAATAGTAAGTATTATATACTAAGTACTTGTGTCTATAGTATAACTAAAGTAGGAATATTCCGAAATATCAGATTAATATATACTAACGTAATATATTCTCTGTATATAACCTAAGTTATAAAATATTATAGGGAATAAAGGTAATCTGCTCTACCTAAGCTACTTATACTAATATAATAATAATAATAGCGTAAGGGTATACCAACATATATAAGACTAAGTAATAGATAAGATTGTATAAGTATCTGCAGCTATATAATACTATAATATAAATTAAAGCGATTTAGTATTGAAGTCTATATAGTATACTATACCTTGTATATATTATAGCCTTATTTATGTATATTCCTAATTGTATATTATATAGAGCACGTTATAGATTAAACGTGACATATATATAGCCTAGTAGACTATATAAAGAATATACCATAAAGTAAATGTAGTATATTTAGTCTATTAACTAGTGTTCGCTGTTTTAGGCTAGGCGTGGCTAGACAACTAGATAAGATTTAGTTACTATATATATACATTTTGACTGGAATACTAAAGGTATTTACCAAATATTAGTTAAGGGTAAAAGATGCTATCCACCTTTAAGTCTCTATAGAGTTAGGCTCTTATATTAGCATATTGCTAAACATATTATTGCTAATATATATAACTAGATATAATATCCTAAAGTATATATTATAACTTAGTAACCTTAAACGTGTAGTTAGTAGGCCTTTAGATTGATTAACGTTATAAAGAGCACTACCCCTACAAAATAGCTACCTTTTCCACTGATATAAAGAAGACATTTAATGCCAGTGTACTATTTCAAACTTGTGTTCCTCATATAAAGTATCTAAGCAGAAAGGCTAAAAGAGATTAAACTTATTATACTATAAAATAGCTATAAGTTAGCGATTGAATAACTACTGTCATTATATAAGTATTGGATACTATTTATACCTAGCGAATATAAGCTAAGGAGTGAGTTACATATATTAAACTTTCAATTAAAATACGTTCAAAATGTATATATAGATTTATTGTTATAAAGTACTTTAAGGTAACTTCCCGCTTATAAAGTATATCTTTATTACTTCTAATAGCGTAATCGAGTCTACTTAAACAGTATCTATATATATATATATATTATACGTTCTCTTTTATAGGTACCTTATAACAAATCTCAGTATCACTATATATATTAGATTATATGCCAACATATTAAGCTGCTAAACTTTATAGGAACTATATATCTTATAGCTAATATGTACCTAATATATAGGCTTGATCCATAATAAAAGGCTGAACTTGATATTATATCTAGGTTTACTGGTAGAGTAATTTAAATAAGTATATTCAAATAATAATTGATTTTATACTCTACTTCTTAGATACTTGATAATAAAACTTATATTATAATATTAGTCTTTATATTTATTACTCTAAAATAACTTACAACAACGTAATATAAAGGTAATAAAGTCTATTTAAGCACTATTTATATATATTCTAGGTATAACTATGTGTAAGGAGTTTATACGCTCTTTATATTAGGCTAATATAATGGTATTCAAAACTTAGATATACTCTATAGTTTAATATATAACTAATTCTATAACTAGTAATATAAAGGAAGAGTTTTAAATCTAAAGCTTCTTGAAGTATATTTATTCAATTCGTAACCCTATCTTTACTTATATTAACTATAAAGAAGTTAAAAGTAGGAATATATATACTTGATATTTAATACTATTCTCTATTCTCAAATCTTACTAATTCTACTATAATATAAAGGTTAATGGTTATGATAATTTAAATAAGGCTTATATAGTATATATTATAAGTTAGTATATTATTCATAATATAATAGTATAAATAGAATAATATAATAGAATTAGAACTTACTTAGTAAAGAATTTATAAACACTAAACGCTAAAATATATAGCTAGCTATAGTTAGGTAACTAGATTCTGTAGTTAGTATATATATTCTAGAGTACTACATAAACCAGTCATTCACCTGAAGTAGTTAATAGTAAACATTACTAGCTATTATTTCATATTTATATATTTGGTTACTATTTTGATTATAAATGAAAGTTTATAAAGTAAAAGATTATAAAACTATAAATATTATATAGGAAAACAGCCTTTATATTATAGATTAGAATTAGATATAAACGGATTTAAGCGTATAATATAGGTAGACGTAGCCCGGAGTAGGGAGTATATAGTATATAGGTTATATATATATAAATATATATTATATATTTGAAACTTTATAAATCTTTATATATTATAACGTATTATAAATCCTATTTCTAGTGAATAAAGGTTTAATTTGTTTATAACTTATGATGTAATATAGTTAGCAACCAAGAGAACCTAACTTGTTAATTTAAATGATATGATAGTATTTAATACGCCTTAAATAGTACACCTAATAGTATATCTTATATATTTCCTTCATATAGTGATTAATATTTAAGCATCTCAATATAAAGTATAATTATACTACACTAGGCTACTATATATACTTATATTATTAGCGTAAGTAAAAGGTATAACTATAGGGTAATATAATATAACGGTTTATATATTTATATATGATTCAACAATTGAATCTATATAATATATTCAACGCTATATAATATTCCCATTACATTTTACTTCTTATAAATAAAAGATATATACTTTAAATACGTTACCTATAATGTATGTAGAGACTAAAGTTTTGCTAAGCTTATATAGGAAAATACTAATTAGTACATATCAATAGCTTTAATATCTTATTTATAATACTATAAGGCTCTATATAACGTATTTACAGAATATGAAATATAAACACTATATATTTGTTTATACTAATATTCTGGTGAAGAAAGAGTATCTTTCATAGCTTCTATTATAGCACTAAAATAATGCTGTGCTAGGTGTTAACATAGGTTGGGCATATAATGAATAAAGATTAAAGTATTAGTCTTATTGCACTATAGTAAGGCGCTGGGCTTTTTTTCCTATTTACCCCTGCTACCTTTTAAATTATACATGAAATCACTGGCCTGTAACCGTCTAACCTTAATTAAAAAATAAGTATGCCGTAATTAGCCTACGATTTATATCATTTGTATCATCGTAAGCTAACAACTAGAATAAAAATTCTCTAGAGCTTAATGCTACAGCTTTAGTCGCGTTAGACATATACTGAGAGGTAATATAGTATATCTAGTCCGACTTAGGATCGTCTATAATACATCTAAACGACAACTTCACTCTAACTGTATAAAGTAAGCTACGGCCTCTGACTTTTAGTATGTTAAATCAACTTTTGAAACAAACCCTATAGTTAGTCTTAAAGACCTTATAAGCTATACCCTCCTTAAAACAGGTCTGCTCATTTTCAAGAGATACATTTATACTACCGGTTTGTCATACTAGCGTATAATGAGAAAGATACATTTAGATAAATTGGAAGATATATAGTTCAGGTAAAGGTTTTAACGTTAGTAGCTATCTAGGGTAAATAAATTATATACGATATATATACTCCTCCTTATATTAGTTTTAGATCCCGCTAATAAATTACCTTATACTTTCTTTTAAGATATGTATAATAACTAAAACCCCCTTTTAATCTAATAGCCTAAATATAGCAATTACTTTCTGATAAATATTGACAAAACCTAGTTAATTCAAGGCTTATATAAAGCTGATAATATCAATCATAGTAAAGAAGTTTATTTAGAAGGGCGGCTGAAGCCTACTAATTATCATAAAAAGACATCAAACGTCTAAATAGAAGGGATATAGTGCTACATTATATGTTAAGCTCTTAATGGAGAGCTATTGCTATTTTAAATAAAACGCGTTTTTTCTAACAATAACATACTAATGTATTAGTCTAAAGCTATAACAGATTTTAGATATTACTATATGATTTCTTTACGCTAATTCCAACTATATCAAGAAAACTTAGTATAAATTTAAGATAGCTGTAAGTAAATAATACCCTGATATAGACAACATATAACAAGGCTGATACTAAGGTTTAATAAGGTAGTTATTAAAGCGTAGGGTAGCCTTAATTAAGGGGCGACTCAAAGAGTAATTAAGTTGATACTATAGCGACTACAGGCTGTATATAAGGCTAAGGGGTGGTTTATAAAGTATTAAAACCTATATATTTGTTATCGAATTTAATGTATATAAAGCTAGTTTAGAGAAGATTTAGCGGAGACATAGCTGTTTAAATGTTAAGGGGTATAAAATTTAGATGTTGCTAATATGTGAATAGGAAAGGACCTTTAGCGGCCTACTATAGTCTTTTCTTCTATCTTAAGTCTGGTTATGCTCTAGGTAGGGAGGGACTTAGCTTTTCCGTTTATATTTCACTATATTATATTTATTCAATATAGTCTCTACCTAGGCTATAAGGTCTACTACTTAATACATTGTGACTTAGAGACTAGTCAGCAGCTTAATTTGGCTTAATATTATATAGACTTATTCTCTATATAAATCTCAAGTTCCTGTTCCTTTTTCTACTATAGCCTAGTAGTTGTAGAAATATAGAGAACTACTATAAGATGTTTTTCTTCTAGACTTCTACTGAAGAATGTTATTAAATATGTTACTGGAAATGTATTAAACTAAAGCTTATAGCTTAATCTTCGATAACGCAAGAATAATAACACGTTATATATATAAATAGATAGCTCTAGTGTATTACTTACGCTATAACAAATATGTCACGGAATATTGTACAGAAGAGGCTAGGGCTTAATATTAGATATAGTTCACATATAAATGAAATCTAATTGAGAGGAAGAAAAAGAATCTCAAACTATAAATCTCGGCTTTTACAAACGCGTTAAAACTTAATGTGTAAGTAGGGTTGCTAGATAGCTGCTAGCTGATCCGTGCATTAGGGTTAGGGTAGATAAGTTATACAGTCCCGCTACGCTATAGCACTATAGAGGTAGCTGCGTAAGACACTATTAAAGAACAACTTCTATTAAGTATTAAAATAGATTTTCCTACTCCCTGAAAATATAATAATGTATAATTTATATTACAACTTGCATTAGAAACTTATATAAATGTAGAATGCAATTGATATATTATATATATGTAGCTTATATATATAATATAATAGTATATTATAAATTGGTTGATATTTAATACACTTTTAACTATAATAAATGTAAATATATGAGAGAAATAATAATTGTAACATCTTTTCTATAGTATAGCATTATATTATATTAGTTATAGTTTCTGTATGAGAACATTGTATTACATATATTGAGTCCTATAATTCCTGCTATATATATAATATAATATTGAAGAACTACAAGACTAGCTATACAAATTATACTTTACTATTTATTCCATTAGTTAATAAGTAATATAAACTAGTACTAGATATAAGATATATAAAGACACTGT
>LKEA01000114.1:9123-30156 GCA_003795315.1 Cytospora schulzeri
CCCGGCCCCCGACCTGGGATCTCCGACACACCGAACGCGCATGACTCGTGTTGATGTTGGTCTGCAGAATGTGAGAAGCTTCGCCTCACTCCTCTCAAGGATGTCTGCTTCCCCGTGAATCTTTCAACCCAACTTCGCAATATCATCCTGCCCCTTGGCTTGTCTCTCCGCCTCGAGTTCTTTCTCAGCTTGACGGTAGTACTTGGCGGTATCAACACCGTGCTGGCTGTGGTTGACAAAGTTGAACCAGGGGACGACGTCAGAGAATAAGGCCGAGAAACGTGACTGTCTGGCGGCGACGCCCTGCATGTGTGGGGTCAAGCGGCTCTCGCCATAGAGGGTTTCGCCGCGCTTGACCTTGTCGACCATCTCGTGCATGTCTAAGTTGACTTCTCGGGTGTTTTCGCTCATTCCGTAGAATCTCACTGTAGAGACCACGCATCAGTCCCTCTTCGCCACCATCACCAAGTTCTTACCGGCCCCTTTCCATTGTGTAGTAGAGATTCGGGGTGACATACTGATGGATCGGTTGTAAAAGGCCAGGAAACCACCACAGAGACCGATGAAACCGCAAAGCCGCATGGCACGGGCGAAACCACCCCGACCGACGTATGATGGCGCAATCCTCTCCATGGCCCAGAGCAGGCCGGGCCCAGCTGCGGCAGTGGCAGCTCCGAACGCGTAGTCCGATGGCCGAGCATAGCCAACGACGCGCTTGAAATGCCTGTAAACCCACAAGCAAGTCAGATCATGTTATTTATCTGCTGGCTCGTATGGAATAGACTCGTGATCAAGCGGGGATTGGGGAGAAAATGGTCGTACGGGTCATTATCTATGAGCTTTGTCGGGCGTTAGCATTTGGGCGGGTCATGTCCCGAGAAATCGCCAGGCCAAACTTACAGGATACTCGGTTTGGACAGTCTTGGTCGGGATATAGGTCTGTGTCTGTGATGTATGGCTCGCCATGTTTGCGACGGGCAGACTTGCGTTAGTGGAGATTGTGAGGACTGTTGATCGAATAGATGCACCGGTGGGTTTGTAAATGGTAGCACTCCCAGTGGTTGGAGGTCACATTCGGGGTAAGTGAACGCCTAATAATTAAGGCAGGAATAGAAATGGCGGCGGGATGGCCCGAAGTTCCGGGGCCCCGGGAGGGGCGGGCACGCGGGGAACTAGCTTACAGTGCAGGGCGCCGTATTGCATACGGTAATGAAAGATAAGTTGACGGATAAACGGTGGTCGATAAAAGATAACGATAAAAGATAAGGGAGGCACAGGCCATCAATTAACCGGATAACCCCAACCCGTGCATCAAACGCGTGTAGAGGAACTGAGACGCGTCTCCCAACGCGCAACTTCTTGTCGATCAACCCAAGCCCACCAAACTTCGAGTCTAGAATCGTTTCTGCACCGACATTAGCGCCGAAACGGAACGATCACTTACTCCTCTACCGGTGAATCGGTGCTTGGTGGTACTCGTGATAAGCCCTACGATGCCGTCCAAGACAGACTCACGCAATGCCCAACAGGCAGATTTCGACGACTTGGACAACTATTTTCTAGAGGGAGACCTTGACGATGATCCCTTTGCGTCTCCTAAATTGAGCGACAAGCCCGAATCTGGAGCGAACAAGCGCAAGGAACCAGGCGATGGACTGGGTATCGACGCGGAGGTCTCTGTTGCGAAGAAGGCTAGGGCACCGAGAGTCAAACTCGACCAGGAACGGTATGTCCATCTACCTCACCACTATCTCACCTACCATGCCATGGCATTCTGTGCAATGTCTCTTTCAAAATGCTAAACCGTGACCAGACTGCTTTCACAGAAGGGCATACCAGCGCTGCGAAAACGAGCACGAGATCTGAGGCTGAAGGGCAAAGGCCACGAGGTGAGCACAGGGCGCAAGCCCCTTCGTCTTGTCTGACTGAGAATGGAAACTCACCATATGGCCGTCTAGTGGGGAGATGCCTCGCGCCTCCTATCCTTTTACCAAGAATGGCTCGACGACCTCTTCCCTAAGGCCAAATTTCTCGACGCCTTAGCGATGGTGGAAAAGGCCGGGCACAACAAGATGATGCATAAGATGCGCGTGGACTGGGTCAACGAGGGCAGACCCAAGGATACAAATGGCACGACGACGATCCAAGAAGAGGAGGAGGACCAGCAGCACTCCAACGAGCTAGGAGCACCGAGGCAAGCAGAGCGGGTGGCGCCCATTTTCGAGAAGGCTTCGGCAAGTGGAGGCCGTCTCAGGACGCCAGAGATGGATGATATTTTCGGGGATGATGTCTACAACGGCACCCCCATCGGGACGGGGAGGAACACTGGTGTGGCTGGGAAGACAGGTGAACCAGACGAGGACGAATTGGATGCCCTTATGGCGGAGGCGGAGGGCGGTGGAGGGACTGAGCAGACGAAGTCGAGGAGTAGCATTTTCGGAGATGGCAAGTCAAAAACTGCAGGGAATTCACGACAGGTGGTGTCTGAGGAACCTGAAGAGGATGACCTTGATGCCCTTCTCGCGGAGGTTGAAGCCGAATGTTCTTCTGGGCAGAAGACGATGAGAACCAGCGATGCTGTTGACGGCTATGGAGATGACTTGGACACCCTCATGGCGGAAGCGGAAGCACAACCCGCCCCTGGAAAATCCTCCGGAGCTGATGGCTCGGATCCGGAACAGCCCACAGCCCTGGACTTCAATGACGACGAGGAAGCCATGGCAGAAATGGATGGTATGTGGTGAGGAGGACAGGCCGTGTATTTATCTGTCTACGACCGTTGCACATTACACAAAACACTAGTACTCGTAATGAATGATGAACAAATTTCCGGTTGCTTTACCCTGGATATATGGCATGATAGGAGAATGAATGATTTCATTGCTCGAGTCTCTGGGGAAGATTAGAATCAAAAGGAACCGCACAAATACTTGAAAGGGGACTAATACTTGGTAGGATTTATGTAGGGCAAAAATACATTTGGACATGACAAGTTGGAGCTTTCTGTCTTCTGGAATATTGGTACTTGGTCAAACAAGCAAAAGTGCAACGACAATGAGCTCATATCAACCCCGGATTTTGGTGGGGCCGGATTTGTTCATCCCACTTCAACATTGGAAGCTACCAAAAGCTACCAAAGCCTCCCTCCCGCCCAAAGCTCCCGACAGCTCACCCTCCCCTCGTTTGTTCGTTCCACCACAACAAGCAAAACGCCCGCAACAACCTTGGAACAATAAGATAAGACCAGGACATGATTTCCCGAAAAGGCTTGCAAAGATGACGGGTTCTATCTCAGAAGCCCTAGAGCGGCTTCACCTGGTTGAGGAGACGGCCAAAGGCGAAGAACCCATTGACGACATTCTCGACAAGACATCGGTCTCCCGCTCTCAACGGCGACAGGACCCCGAGGAGCTCAAGGCGCACCTTGAAAAGGAGTACCTGACGCCATCGCATACTTTCTCTGCTGAATGGCTCAACAGACTGCAGCAGTAAGCCGCCCTGCTTCTCTTGCTTCCGAGGTTTCCACCCACAAGCTGTGGCTGCGCTTGCTGACTACCTCGCCCTCTTTGCTCTCCCCTTGCAGACGCTGGGACTGTCCTGTCGACTACACCGATCTATTCAGCATTGCGCCCACACAAACACGCACCGTTACGCGATTCCTGCGACAGGGTCTGGAAGGCAGGGTAGTGGGCTATAAGAACGTCACTGTCTCCGCCAATAATGACACCGCGAAAAATTCAACATCCTTCTCGCGAAAGCCTGCTTCGAGAGCCGAGTTTGTCCGCGGTGCCGCTGGTTTCTTTCCATTCGCGCCCGGCGGCCTGGATGGTATAGAAGCGACAGCCGCATTGGAAGATCAAGCACTGCGGCGGGATGGCTATCTGGACGGTACAGCAGGACCGGGGAACAAACTCGAGAGGGTCATCAAGCTTGGAGAGGAGGGCAGGCTGCTGGAGATCGCTCCCGGCTTGTCGAGAGGGATTGATTTCTCCAAGAAGAAGAAGACCAAAGGTGACGAAGAGGAGGCCAAAGATGTTGAAAAGGAGCTCGACCAAGAGCCAGACCAGATACCGAATGGAGATGCCACCACGAACGGGGAAACGGTTGACGATGAGGCCGGGCTAGCCGCAGAAGATGCATCGCAAGACGAGGATGAAGACGGCGAAGACATTGATGCTATATTGCCAGTCGAGTTCCCTGCCTTGCAGCCTCATGGAAAACTCGCTGCGTCCAGCGCTAGGAAAGCCGGTCGCGAATGGGCACACATGGTCGATATCAAGCGGGAGATACCAAACTTCCGCGAGCTAGTGCCGGACATGGCAAGGGATTGGCCCTTCGAGCTCGACACGTTCCAAAAGGAAGCCATCTACCACCTCGAGAACGGCGACTCCGTCTTTGTGGCCGCACATACCTCCGCAGGAAAAACGGTGGTGGCCGAGTACGCTATCGCTCTGGCTGCGAGGCACATGACCAAGGCTATCTACACCTCACCCATCAAGGCGCTGAGCAACCAGAAGTTCCGCGACTTCCGGCAGACCTTTGACGAGGTTGGTATCCTGACGGGAGATGTTCAGATCAACCCTGAGGCTAGCTGCCTCATCATGACGACCGAGATCTTGCGCAGTATGCTGTACAGAGGAGCCGACCTGATCCGCGATGTTGAATTCGTCATCTTCGACGAAGTTCATTACGTCAATGACATGGAGCGAGGTGTGGTCTGGGAAGAGGTCATCATCATGCTTCCCGACCACGTCTCTTTGATCCTGCTCTCCGCTACTGTGCCCAACACGCACGAGTTTGCTTCTTGGGTTGGCCGCACGAAGAAGAAGGACATCTACGTCATCTCCACACCAAAGCGACCGGTACCACTGGAGCACCACATTTGGGCTAACAAGAATATACACAAAATCGTTGGCTCGGACAAAAAGTTTCTTGAAAAGGGCTGGAAGGATGCTAATGCCGCTCTACAACGGAAGGACCAGCCTAAGGCTATCGAGGCTGCACCGAGCTCTCGTGGTGGTAGCAACCAGAGGGGAGGTCGCGGTGGGCCGACCCAAAGGGGAAACAACAATCAACGAGGTGGTCGTGGAGGCAACACCCAGAGAGGCAGGGGAGGTCCGCCTCGAGCAAGCCACAATCCGGGACACATGGGCCGAACTGGCCGTCAAGGTGGCTTTACATCAGCCGCACAGGACAAGAACCTCTGGGTGCACCTTGTTCAGTTCATGAAGAAGTCGAGCTTACTGCCAGCGTGCATTTTTGTATTCTCCAAAAAACGATGTGAAGAGAACGCGGACTCACTGAGTAATCAAGATTTCTCCACTGCTCAGGAGAAGAGTCATATCCACATGATCGTCGAGAAGTCACTTGCCCGGTTGAAGCCGGAGGATCGGTTGCTACCGCAGATCATTAGAATGAAGGAGCTCTTGTCGCGTGGAATAGCAGTCCACCATGGGGGTCTCCTTCCGATCGTCAAAGAGCTAGTCGAGATTCTCTTCGCCCAGACACTGGTTAAGGTGCTGTTCGCAACAGAGACCTTTGCTATGGGCCTCAACCTCCCAACCAGAACAGTTGTCTTCTCCGGATACCGCAAACACGACGGGCACTCTTTCCGCAACCTTCACCCCGGCGAGTACACCCAGATGGCAGGCCGAGCCGGCCGCCGCGGTCTTGATACCGTCGGCACTGTGGTCATTGTCCCACCAGGCGGCGATGAAGCACCTCCCGTGGTGGATCTTCAAAAAATGATCCTCGGTGAACCCCAGAAGCTGAGGTCGCAGTTCCGTCTCACCTACAACATGATCCTCAACCTGCTCCGCGTGGAAGCCCTCAAGATCGAAGAAATGATTAAGCGCAGTTTCTCCGAGCACGCCACGCAGCAGCTGCTGCCGGAGCATGAGAAGGCAGTGGAGATCTCGGAGGCGGACTTAGCCAAGGTGAAGCGAGACAGCTGTGAGATCTGCGATGCCCATATGGACGAGTGCCACCAGGCGGCACAGGACTACAGGCAATTAACAGAGGAGCTGTACAAGGGAATATTGGGCATACCACTGGGACGAAAGATGTTCTCCCGCGGAACGCTGCTCATCTTTCAGAAGGATGGAATTCGAACGCCGGGTATCATGCTAGCAGATGGGACGGGCACTCAGGTTTCGGCGGACGTGGGACCGACGGTGCATGTTCTTGAAATTCGAGCGAATAGGGATACGCGTGACTCTACGGACCTGCTGCCATGCATACCGGCCTTCCGCTCCTTGTTCCAGGAGCTACCGAAACACAAGAAGCACCTTCAGACCAAAGTACTGCATGTGCCCCTCTCAGATGTGGAGGTCCTCACCGGCCATGTAACGAAGGGCATTGTGCCCGAGATCTTCCAGGGCGGTGAGGCAGGCAGGATTGCGAAAGAGAAGATGGCACAAATTTGCAAGACTTGGCAGCAGTCGCTATTTGACGAGGTGAACCTGGGCAAGATCAAGAGCATGGCCCTGCAGGAGATGATTGAGAAGCGAAGACAGGCCGAAATGGCGGTTATGAACTCGCCATCGTTGAAGTGTCCGCAGTTCATCAAGCATGTAAGTGCAATATCCGGCTTCTCGAATTCATACATGAATGCTAAACCTTGGCCAGTTCGCCATGTGCCATGACCAGTGGCTTATCAAGGAGCACATCGAGCAACTCCGCCAGGCCCTCTCCAACCAAAACTTGCAACTTCTCCCCGACTACGAGCAGCGCATTCAAGTGCTGAAAGATCTCGGCTTCATCGATGACTCGTCTCGGATTCAACTGAAGGGCAAAGTGGCATGCGAGATCCACAGCGGCGACGAGCTGGTTCTGACAGAACTCATCCTCGACAATGTCCTGGCCGACTATGAACCTCCCGAGATTGCCGCCCTCCTCTCGGCATTTGTATTCCAAGAAAAGTCAGACATTGAGCCAACTCTGACTGGCAACCTTGAGAAAGGCAAGAACACGATAGTGACCATCAGCGAGAAGGTCAACGCAGTGCAAGAACTTCACCAAGTTATCCAGACATCCGATGAGTCCAACGACTTCACCTGTAAGCCTCGATTTGGGCTCATGGAGGTGGTGTACGAGTGGGCACGGGGCATGAGCTTCAAGAACATCACGGACCTGACAGACGTGCTTGAGGGGACAATCGTACGGACCATTTCGCGACTGGATGAGACGTGCCGTGAGGTGAAGAATGCGGCACGAATCATTGGTGACCCAGAGTTGTATCAAAAGATGTCAACTGCACAGGAGATGATCAAGAGGGATATCACGGCCGTGGCGAGTCTATACATGTAGGATTATTACGTGGATTACTGGACATCTGGAGTTTCCGGATACTGCGTCTGAGGTTTACGCATGCATCTTTGGCTACGAAGAGGGAAACTGGATAAAGTGGATCGCATGCTGGCCACAAGCACCTGTTCTCCTACGAACTCACGAGCATCTCATGCGGACATGAGACGTAGGGCAGGGGAAAAGGCAAAAATGGAGTTGAACGCGTTAGATGGACAAATGGATCATTCATGCTTGGGTCCTTCTTTCTCCTGTTTGGCTCTGGTTGATGGGGGCTATGGCCTGATTTGAGGTTGCAGCAATTTGATGTGATCGATGGCACCGACTTTCCTTGTTTTCTGACAGTGTCACAGACGACTCCTTCCCTTACTTCCTGCTTCTTATGCATGTGACCCCCTTGCTCCATAGTGAGACCTTGAGCTGACAGCATTATCGATAGGTGCATGCGCCTTCAATGACCACTAAAGAAGACTGACTACTCACCGATCGTGATCCAACCCCAAATCTCATAATTTTAGTTGGTCGGAGGGGGCTCTTGCGCTGATGTGAAGGTGGTCTTTTTGAGCCACCACTTTGATGAACTCTGAGAGTTACACTCGGGACTGGAAGGTACCCAGGTGCTTCTGAGCTACGGTGGAGCTGTGGCATGGGATAGGTGCTTGAAGTCACAAAGCCGTCACAATATCTGACCACATTACTAAGAACAAGGCAAAAGCAGAAGTAGTGCTACATTGTAACAAATGAGGGTGGGTTCGAAGATGTAACGCCTATGAAACCCCAACGCCAAATGGGTTTTCCCCATGCAAAACGGCCACGCTTCTTCTCTCTTCTAGATCACAGATCAGCCTGCCCCTCTTCCAGACATCATCATCCGCAGGTATCCATGGTCCCGCTACTCGGTCCCCCTTCCACATCAAAAGCCTCCTAAGCCCTAAGTGCCCTTAGCCTCTGCTGAAGTGCATCCTCCTGCTCGGGAGTTGGCTCCGTTGCGGCATTCTCCTTGACGGGCTCCTCCTTGCTTGTCGAGGCGGTGGCCAGCTCCTGCGAGAGCTCTACCCCTGCATCATCGGCTAGCTTGCCGAGGAGTTCATGAATGGCGTCGTCGGACACCTGGACGGAGGTGGACTGTGTCATAGCATCCTGGTAGATGCTGTTGGACATGGCGTACTCTTCGTTTTGGTTCTTGAATTGCTCGAGAGTCACGAGGGTCTGCAGACATCATCGAGTTAGCCAGACTGCAGTAGCAGACTGGGGGAAAATGAGATAAATAAAGTGTGGAGGAGGAGGTGGGTGGTCGCACCTTCTCAGGATTCATATTCTTTTGAGCCCTGTTCATTGTCCTTGACGACTGGGCCATCATGGCGGTCATTCTGTTCATAGCATTGTTCGCCTGGATCTGTGCGACGGAGAGCTCAGCCATGTCGGCGGCTTGGTCCATCTGCTTGGCGATGGCTTCCTTTGCGAGGAGCATGCGGGCTTTCTGGTAGGCTTGTTGTGTCTCGCCCTTCTTCAATAACTATACCGCGGCGCATCCAGTCAGTGTACATGTCCTTCGGCCATTTGTCACTTCGGTAGTTCGTCACGTCCGGATAGACTCAATGTCGGGTACAATAGGATAGACTGACGTTCTGGATCTGCTTCTTGAGTTCGTTGTCGGCTTTGGCGGCCTTTTGGGCCTCGCGGCGGGCTTGCTTGGCATTAAACTGTGGTATTAGCTCACGTTAGTTTTGACTCCCTGAAGGGTGCCAGAGAGAGGAAGGGTATGGGTGCGCACCCTCGCCTGAAACTCTGTCTGCATATCTCGTGCAAGCTGTCGTTGCGACATGATGGCGGTCGGGGACGGGGCGAGTGTGGAAGTGGCAGCCGGTGGTCGAAGGAAGAGAGAGAGAGAGGATCTGGGTCAATACTCGGAGGGGGTTTGTCCAAGAGCCGTGCGTAATAGGTGTTTGGCAGTTGTTAAGGTTTTTGTTTGGTGGTGGGTGATTTGCTGATAGAGGGACTTTCGAATGATGTTTGATCATCATCAGTGAACCTAGGAAGCCTAGAGTGAAGTGTTCCGAGGTTTGGGTTAGCCTTACCACGCGCCCGCATGACCCGATTTCGTAGCGGGACCAGGCGGCAGGCGGGCCCACTTCAATGGCACCCCCTGTGGTCAATACTATGTAAAGTGCAAGGATACAGACTAGTGGCTAGCAGCAGTCTAGCAGGTATGCCCCGACTGAGCGTGTTATCGCACCGCGATTAACCTTCGAAAGTATGACCGACCGATCACGATTATATTTGTGACGGGAATCTGATGGCTTACGGCACAGGGCTCGATTTGATAGCAGAATATTGTTAATGATCGAAGACGTTTGCCTTTCGAAAGGAAAGAAGGAAAGAAGGAAGGCAAACGGCCTAGCTGTGCTAACTAAAGTAAAAGGTGCCGGCGATAAGGAAGGCTTATCAAGAAGGCTAGCAGTAGGGTCTGTTTAACCCTAACCCTGCTGGTTCAGCCCCGGGTGCTTGTATCATAATAAAACAGTTGATGGGCTCTATGAGGTATATGAGACCACGTACCATATATGTCTCAGAGAGGCAGGCTTTGGAGATGATGCTTCTGGCATATATCGCACCGTAATACTGTGCTATTCATATATTCAGGAACCGATCTCGTGTTACATGTAGCCCGCTGGAGAAATCCAATGGAAGCTTCGGGTCAGTCCAAAGGTACGTGGATGTATAGATACTTAGTAGGCAAGGATCCAGATGTCGTCAACTAATTTGAAAGCTGGAGAGTAAGGCTCAAAGTGTTGAGGTACAGTACGGTAGTAATCCACTGCCACGGTTGCATTATCCCAGGCACTGACTGCAGTTGGGTCAAGCCTGAAATGATCATAGCGAACCAACATTGCAGCATGTACGAATATCGACTTGATATAGTGTTGAAAGACAAACAAGGCCATTCCCTGTTGGTTGCTATCTAGGATGCAAGTTGGTTCATCACAACAGAAAATCCATTTGATCCGGAGTTCCCAGGGCAATGATCAGTGGTACGGTCCGTCGTTATTCACCTGCGCGCTCGGGTCCGTAATTATATGCATCCAGCCGCAGCCAACCAACGATCATATGTTGCTGACCACCTTTGCGCTGTTGTCAACCTCGGTGCTGCTACTACAGCATTGGTCCGTGATGTTGCCTTTGAGTTCATTCTTGCTAAGAGCTATAATAGCCTCGACAGTGAGGACTTTGATGTTGCCGTTCTTCATGCCGCTCAAGGGGCTGGACCACTATGGCGCATTACCAAGCACTTTGGATATATCCTTCCCCTGCTAAACAAAATACCTTTGGATTTGGCTATGAAAGTTTCGGATGACAGTATGAAGACCTTCTTTAGACACCTCAAGGTAGGTCCACCAAGCTAGAAGTCCATGTCAAGCTGCATTCATACTCACGCTGGAGGTTACAGGACGCTATGAAAGATACGAGAAGTATCATGGCTGCCGCAGTCTCGTCTGGACCAAATGCATGTGAAAAGTCTCAAAGGACAATAGTCCACGAAATACTGGATTCCAAACTCCCTCCTCATGATAAGTCTTTCCAGCGAGTATTTGAAGACGTGTCCTCTGTGAGTGGCGCTGGGATCGAGACTCCAGGCGGTGTTCTCCGCTTGATCTTCTTTCACGCGTTTAGCAACACTGAGATCCTCCAAAAGCTACGCACGGAACTCGAGGATGCGAAGGCTAGTCATTCTGATGTGAGAGAGCTGAAGGTGCTCGAGAAGCTCCCTTACCTGACTTCGACCATAATGGAAGGCTTGCGCTTGAGTCCAGGTACAGCTACTCGCATGGCTCGGATTGCTCCAGACCGCGACTTGTTTTACAAGGAGTGGCCAATACCTGCCGGAACGCCCGTTGGGATGACTACCATTTTGATGCATACCGATGAAAGACTCTACCCAGACCCATATTCCTTTGATCCTGAACGCTGGATGAATGAACAGGGTCGCAAGAGTTCCGATAAGGCATACGCGCCATTTTCGAAGGGAACAAGAATGTGCCTCGGAATGCAGTGCGTCTGATCCTCAGCCAATTATAATTATTGTCCGCGCTCACACAAATTCCACCACAGTCTCGCATGGGCCGAAATGTATTTGGTTCTTGCAACTCTTGTACAACGCTTTGACTTCCAATTCACACGCGCAAAGGCCGAGGACTTTGAGTGTGATAGTGACCAATTTGTGATTGGTACCAAGGGAAAGGGCCAGCTGGAAGCCTTTGTCAAGCTTTGCGAGTGATGTAGTCAGCTGGGAAGCCTGAGCTTGAACCTGAAGTGTTCTATTGAGGTAGCGCGTACGTCCAAGAACTGGAACAGGGGAGTTGATTCTGGTTGGTAAGGACGTGGTTGTATGAGAGGTAACTGCTCTTTGGAGCATATGTCAAAGCCTGTCTCTATGCGGGAGTTGTATCAAACAGATTTGGGAATTTCTCGAGTGGGAGAAGTGAAGGGTCAAGAACGTGCTGTACTCCAAGTATCGTTACAGACGTAACATAGCTTTGTGAGGTGCATGTCCTCATGGGCACTAACCGATGAGTTTCCCTGTTACTTCAGTCATTTCTTCGAATTACAAAACTACGATTGTTAAAAGCAATATTTTCCTGTGGCATATATAGTGACAGCCTCTGCCGGCCTGTGAACAAACAGCCTACTCACTTGCTCGTCTGTCTTGTCGGGAATTCTGCGCGGCGTTCCGGGATTCTGTTACGATGCTTCCGGTTATCAACACAGAATTTTATGATCTTTACTTCATTCCAAACTTTGGCTAAGACTGGTCAATATCTCATTTCTATATTGGTCTGAACTTCAACATTGCGGGCAATCGGTAATTGGATCTGTCCGAAACTTTTGCTCATCCTTCGCTTCCCTATCAACTGTACAACTCGTTTCGGTGTACATATATCACGGCGGTCATGCAAGCGGCAAGCCCTGGAGCTCGGTATTGTAATGGAGATAAGTTGCAAAGTGCAACATCAAGCAGTAAGCGACCTGGCCGGCGTCAGCTCCAGAATGAGTCTCCTCATAGAACAGCTAGTCATATAGCTGACTATCTTGGGAGTAGGTATTGGTGGCCCCGCGCTAGAGATGACGCATGGCAATGGTCTTATTAGCACCCCTGCATCACTTTAGTACCGCTTCCATCTAATAATTCCCACCGAGGAGCAGAGTGACGGGAGTCTCATGATCAGTCTCAGATGCAAGCAAGATGTAAGAGTTCATTGATGTTTACAGTTTAAGGCTGTAGGGCACCCTGTGTTACTGCCCGTGTCGCCCGATCGAGCCGTTCAAGGCGGTCGCCCTCTTCCTGTACCTATTCCATAATTATATTGTTTCTATCTGTGCTACCATTTTCAGTCTACCAAGATACGCTGCGGTGAAACTTTTTGTAATCAGCCTTAGGGCCGTGTCCTGCTCTTCTGGCGAAGCGCGGCCTGATATGTACAGAACGGATCACAAGCTTATAAGAGAAGGCATTGGAGAGCACGTTCTTTTTGAGCAGAGAGATCAGAGACACAGTTATATGCAGCCTCTAATGGTGTATGGCCCTCGAATCGCGAATGATGGCTCGGCACGCAGTCCGCGTGGTGACGTCCGGATGTTGGGATCTAGATCCAATCCGTTCAATGTGTGTAATCCACGATGGTATTGGCTGAGCGGGTTGTCGTCCAAGAGGCTGATTTAGTCGGTAAGGGATAATCTAAAGGGAACTCAGATGGCGACGGCATAAGGTCTAGGTCACTCTCTTACCTAAAATGCATCTCCCGAAACATGGTGAGTGGCCGGTGGAGGTTGCTTGCATGTAGAAGCAGAAGCCATCCATGGATCAGAGGCGTAGCCTTTGCGTCTCTATCACCCACGGATACTGTATCTCTTACATGAAATATCCTCCTGTTGCAAGTATGATATTGTTGGGTCAGGAACGCCCGGATTCCATATCACATTGGTGGGCCATAGTCTTATCAGGCTTGCGCAACATGGGTGGCCGAGTGTCCGGGGTTGATGTTAGTGACTTAGGTACCTAGATGCCTACTAAGTTTGTAAGTTAGCTAACGCCGTTATGGGACTGTGTGCAAACGAGGTACTTCAATGGCATATACGGAGGGCTGCATGCTTTCGTAGCCATCCCTGTAATGATCAAATAGGTGGGTGGGAAGCGGTGGTATGAGTGGGCATAGATATCACGGATGCATTATGAAGTTGGGGCAGTTATCAACAGTCTAGTCTTTGCTTGGAGAGCAAGTTACGGTCAGAGGATTTTGTTGCTCAATCAGCGGTCGAGCCAAAAAAAAACACTACACCAAAACAAGGATTCATGCACGCACAACTAGCTGTTGGTGGGGGCTCAAGCCCTGGAGGCACGCCTGCTTGATAAATCAATCCTTGCTTGTCACACCGTCATCCCAATCATTACATACCTGCCCAGGTGAGTACTCTCCATTTACCTTCTTGTTTCAATTGATCATCAGGTTTCTTCGTTACCCGTCGAATCATCTGAGGCGTCAGCTTCGCCTTGAATTTCCTCTTCTGCTCAGGAGCGATTGTGGGCTGTCAAGAGTGTTGATCGTCACCAACCGGAACTCCAATTTCAAGGCGACGAGTCGATGAGCCAACGACCGCTCAGCAAACTGCATCGGGTCCCCTCAGCTGATGACTTAATACATAGTCTGCAGTCTACCTGAGCGAGTTCATCAGCGATAAACATTCGGCAGCTTCAAAACACAGAACATCTCTTATCCTCGGTTGTACTTTCCACTGCTGCCCGGTCCAATTATCCTGGCTATAAATGTATCGACTTTCGTACCAAACGTTCTTAGCTGTTCTGCTGGCCACACAGTTCTTTCTGATTCTCAAACAGCTTCGCAAAAATGCCCGACATTTATGCAGAGAAAATGACCCGAACCATGGGTGAAGGACAAAGGTACGACCTTGGGTTGACATTCTTTCAGGACATTGATCATATTGAGCGCGGCACACTTTGGCTGACAGTATACTATGCAAGGCTTGATGACCAATTTGATATTATGACTATGTACATATAGTGCTCATATCTCCTCCTCTTCGTTTAGATGGGCTCACATGTACTCATACAGGAACATTGGCTACCTTATTCACCCACGTATCGCTGCTGCCCTTCCATCCAACCCTCGAGTCGCAGATATTGGAACAGGGACCGGTCACTTCCTTCAATGCCTCCAGAAATTGTACCCCGATGCCATACTAGATGGATACGACGTCTCCTCCGCCATGTACCCGGACAAGACTCCAGCTAATGTAAGCTTGAAGGTCTTGGATATGAAAAAACCAGTCCCCGAAGAGCTGCATGGCAAATATGATCTTGTACATGCGCGCATGATGGTAGCAGCTGTCCTGCCGGGCGAGTGGACCAGTATTGTCAGTAACCTTGCCCAGTTAATCAGGCCCGGCGGTTGGATACAATGGGAAGAGTGTGACTTCCTGTCGTCAAAGTATCTGCGAGGTGAGAAGCTAGAGACTTCACGTGTTGATACGGTTGTGGAGACAAGTCACAAATGGCGGGAAGAGATGCGTGAGCGCTTCCAGTGCGGATGGAGCACCCTCCCGGCTGACATGCGAGCGGCGGGATTGCTTTTCACCGAGAGTGACTGTGTGAGCTCCGACAGATTGCCTGAGACGAGGAAGAAGACGGGGATGAACGGGATGGCCGCCATCTTCGCTTGGTTGCGAATGATGTCTGCGAAAGGTGTCCCTGGCTCCATGTCGACTGATGATTTGGCACAGGCCCAGAAAAGAGCATAGGCTATGAGGAGATTGAATCAGGTGCATACGTCAGATACGAAATTTATGTGGCTTCTGGACAAAAGGCTCCGGTTTAAGGTGGTTGGTTGATTCGTTTGGGGGATGGGGGGTTGTCGCAGATATGCGTCAAGATGCGGCTCGGGGGCTTTAGAGGTTATATTTGAGTTGTACAGACAAACAAATACCCGCCATGTTTGTTGTGCATTGGAAAATACGTATCTCAAGAGTATCGCCCACCCAAAGTTGTATCATATAAGTCCTGAGCTACGGCCCCATTGCTACGCAAATGTGATTGAAAATGTGGAAGATAACGGCTGCATGGCGTTTGCCGCTTTGAATCACTACACACCTTACCTACTTAGTAGACAGCACTGTCTGCCTAGTATCATGGGACGGTCCACCAATGCTAGCGAATCTATGAACGTCTCTGGATTCTGTACCTATTCATGGGGGACAAAGCTCTCTCGCAGAATCCAAGAAACGCTTCTCAACAGTAGAAGGACGGCGGTGTACTTAAAGGCTCAATATAGTACTATTAAATATATAAGGTGCTAAGAGGTATTTACACACGCGCCCTTCGGAATCTAGGATTCTAAAACTTATCTAATAGATCCAATAATATATATAGCTATATAGCTCTTAGCGAGGCGTTACAAATTATAGTTTTGATTCTAGCCTATAACCTTGATTAAGGGTATAGCTTACTCCTAAAGATGAATTAGGGTCGAAAACAGGCCTGGACCGTGCACTATACCCCCTCCAGGTTTCGGAACCCGCAATCGCCGGTGACAGCACATGCCTCCACTAAGAACTCAGCCCCAAAATTTCAACAAACCACATCAGGTACTCGAGCGCGAGAAGCCATAGCCACCATACCCAGCAAGATGCCCCTTTCGACCCTTGGCAGTTCATTAGCAACGGCAGCGGCATCAGAGATGCCTAAATTTGGCTGCATCAAGCCGGTGGGGGATTGCGAAGATATCGAGCTAGATTCAGATGAAGAGGACGATGTGGAGGACGACATATGTGAGGATGAACGAGCATATTCAAACATCAACGAAATTGGTTTCATGTACCCAATCTGCATAGGGGATGTTATCGAGACCCGAACTCAAGGCGACGGCCAGGTGCAAGAGCAATACAGCATAGTCCACCGCCTTGGACATGGGGCCTCTTCGATAGTCTGGCTCGCGCATGAGACTAAACACCGGAAGACTGTTGCTTTGAAGATTATGAGTGCCGGCGACTCTAACGGATCCCGTGAGCATGACTACCATGTGCAAAAGGCTATCAAGGGAAGCAGTGTCGACAAAACCCATCTCCTCTTATATCAAGACAGGTTTACACTCCAAGGGCCTACACGAGCTCATCTCGTCCTTGTCCTGCCAGCAGCGGGCCCCCATCTAGAAGTCCTGGGGCCTGAAAGGTCACTGCAATGCCGTATGTCTGCAGCAAAACAATTGTTAGAGGCCCTTCGGAGCCTCCACCAAGCTGGCCTTGTACATGGTGGTAAGTTTGAAATAGCTACCTTCAACGTTCTTCTCTACTGATAACTACTCCCGAGTGCTAAGCATCCTATAGATATTAGCCTGCGTAATATCCTATGGAGTATCAAAACAGACTTCTTGCAAAGGTCAAAGCCCGCTGAACAGAAAATCCGGTTACAGACAAAATGGATACGGAACAACCAAAAGGCGAACGCGGAACGGGTTATTCCAATCGACTTTCCCCCGCAATCAGTCGGAGACAGCATCTTCCTAGCAGACTTTGGACTCGCCCTTAAGGTTGGTGCTTCGGTAACCAAGAAGACACAGGGAGTCTTGCCATTCATTTCGCCCGAACGCTTCCACGACTACGACCCTAGCCCTGCGAGTGATATATGGAGTTTCATGGTTGTGTTCTTCTACCTTTATACAGGGTGTCTCCCTTTTATCATCCCCCCGTCTGGTTACGGCGCGTCCTGCTTGGACACTATGGTTAAATGCTTAGGACCGCTACCTAAGTCGTGGGCCGAGCGGAAGGCCAAAGTCTATGAACTATCATGGTACGGGCCGTCCAAGGAATTTCCATTGAAAGGAAGGGATTTTAAATCCTCAACCGTGGAGATGATAGAAAGTGAAGCACTGCAACTACGCAACGGAGGAAAGAAAGACGCGGAGATGGTCGAGAAAGAGATCAAGTTCAGGATGGGAGTGAACAAACACGCGGTGGAGGTTATAAACAAGGTCTTCCGCTTCTTGCCTGAGGAACGACCAACGGCATCACAGCTTCTTGAGGACTACCATTTTAAAGAACTCATGAGGAAATGTGGCGTTGCTTAGGGCGGGCACACCAGGGACCATGAACGGGAACAAAGTCAACAGATTGATATATAAAATTACATGTACAACTCCAGACGTTATATTGCTGCCGATCAGTCTATTCTATATTTTACTAGTTGTCTTCCAGCATATGACCTGCTGGGTGGGTTTTGATAATGGAACACCGAGAGTCCTTGAATAAAAGCCTAAACAATAAATAGAAGACGTCAATTGACATGGTTGATCAGCCTAATGTTTATATGTCGTATTCCATATGATATAGGTGTGCTCACAGCAGGGGCCTCATCAGAGAAGTCACAGATATAGTTGAATCAAATCCAAAGAGTCGTAATTAGGTTTGTTGTTCAAACTTAAAACGCAGGATAAATCAGATGACCATCCATGGATGACAATTTGCTTGGTTCATTCGTGTCACGTACCGGCAATACCGCTCGGAGATCTTGATGCTATGTGAAAGACTGGCTGATGACGGCAGCCGGACATCGGTGGCCAGAACCTTCCGTACATACATCTGAGTCAAGAATTGAAAGCTCCACAAAGGGAAGAGTCAAAGGAAATTGGGGGATTGGTTGTTTGTGTCTATCGCTTCCGGGATCAACTTTGCCAAGAACAACCTATTCCACCGATATCACTGCTGCAAGCGAATCTCAAACACACTTTCGTAGATGCATTGATTATAAACATGGATCTTGATGAGTTCCAAGCCTACATCGGCTAAATTGTCCCGCCAATGTGACTCGGTACGTTCAACAGCGCTGAACGCCTCCAGCATGGTCAAGTCAATTGCAGATGCCAGGTAATCGACACCAGCTTCAGGTGGGACCGCTTCATCTAAGAGCAAAATAGACTCCGGGGTCATGGCTTCCTTGATCAGCTGGAGCAAATTGTGTGCATGCTGTAATGTCAGGTTGTGGAAGACTCGCTGCAAGAAATAGAACTTGGCTCCTCTGACGGGTGGCGACTCGAATAGGCTGTGTGCTACTTTCTCGACTCCGGGTATGGCGGGAGTTTTGTCAAATCTTGGCTGGAGATCCTGTAGTATAACGCGTTCGGCCACATGTCGGTATTCCAGCTTGAATTGCGCAGAGTTCCGCCCATTGTAGCCTCCAATTTCGACCAATACGGGTCGGGATGTATCCCATCCCGCGGTGTGTGCCTCAATAGGATAGACGCTCAGCCATGAGGGCGAGGGAGGGCCTCGCAATTCGACATAGTCCATAAGGTAGCCTAGGTTCAACAGGCATCTGGGAGAGCCATGAGCGGATGGGCAGCGGGGTCTGGAAGGCATCCTGGAAAACAGTATGGAGCTCGTCGGTCGGTGTTCTGTAGCTGTTTCTTTTCAGCCAACCTGGAAGGCTCTGGTGAAGTGGTCCACAGGTCTCGAAGCTGGCACATCATGTTAAGTCAGTCATAGATAACCACACTTAGACCCCTATACCTAAAAATATAGGCCGAGATCTATAGTCTGCTAGGGTATTAACCGCTTTTAGAATTTTTACACCTATTTTAAGTATCGATCACTTAACGCACGGTCTAACTCAGAATTTCGTATATAGTTCAGATTTAATAACTAAATATCTCGCGGATATCTTACTTAGCCTACTTTACAGGAGAGGGCTACCCCCTAAAGGGAACCCCTAACCCTCTTCTTCGGAAGAGCTAGAGCGCGGATATTAATTCTCTGCTTAAAGGCCTATAGCGCTTAGATTTAATTACGAGTTCTAGGCTAGCGGTTTTCAATTAATAGAATATAGAACGGAAAGAAGCTATAAAAATAAAAAATAAAGTTCTTAGTAAAAGTTCTTATTAAGGTATTATTTATATTAACTAAAAGCGGTTAATACCCTAGTAGATTATAGATCTCGGCTTATATCTTTAAGTAGAAGGTACTTTAATAGTATTATAAAGGGCTAGAATATACTAGTATAATATAAGTTAAATGCCCTATATATAGAACACCCTTTACAGTAGAATAATATCCTTTACCGCTACTTATATATATATTCTGTATATAACTCCCTTCTATTTTAACTAATACGTATTTAAATTAATTTAATTTCTTTTATTATTATACTTCTTTATATCGAAGATAACGTTATAGACGCTATTATAACTATTATAAATAAGATACCCTTCCGTTAGGCTTTATAAGAATAGTCTATACTAATAACTACTTTATATAATAGAATAACTAGCTGCTAACTATATTAAATCGCTTATAAGGCTAGTTAAAGGCTTTTAAATTCTTAAAAAGAGTATTTAGCTAAATAGATACTTATTTAAGGCGATGTAAGCCTTTCTTTAATCTATATTTAAGTAAAGGAATTTACCTAGCGAATTCTAACTATTTAAAGCAACTTATAGCCTATCGGTAATTATTGAAAAGCTTATTTATAATTAAACATTCCTTAATATAAGTTTAAAAAAGCTAGGTAATAGAAGCTATAAGGGTTAATAAGGCTTATATAGCTATAATTAAGCTCTAGTTCTATTATCTCGCTGTCCTTTATATTAAAACTATTAAAACCGAAAGTCGTTATAGTATAGATAAGACTAAAATTATAAAAGGTTAAAGCTATAATAGCCTTATTTTAAGAAGTTGTAAAAGCTATTTAATATAAAGAAAAGTATTTAATTTAAAAGTATAGATCTCCTTTTTAAAAAGTATCTTTAAGTATTACCTTCCGTTATCTTATTATATTTAACGGTAAATCGGTCTAATAATAATAGTTTCTTTAAGATATTTAATTTAAGTTTAAGTTTAAAGACTAAAGATTTATAATAACTAATAAAGGGTAGATAATAAACCTTATAATAGTGTTTTAGCTTAAAGAAATCTTTATTCTTTATACTTAACCTTTTTATTCTTTAAAACCTTATTTATGTATATATAATAGTTATAAAAGGTATCTAATAAATAACGTAATATAAATATAATTTAAGAATAATATATACTTTCTTTTCCTTCTTACTTATATATTATATATCTTTTAACCTTTCGATTTCTTAGTCTTCTCTATACTTAAAAGGGCTTACTAGAAGTAAATTTCAAACTTAAAGTATTATAATAATTCTTCAATTATAACGAAAAAGAATATTCTCCTTTAGTTTAATAAAGTTCGGAAATAAGCCTTTATAGCTTTAAATATTAAAAGTAAATAAAAACCGGCTAGGTTATAGCTAGTATTTATAGTAAAGCCTTTAATAAGTTCTCTTTGTTTAAATTTTAGATTCTAGCTAGAACTCTTTCTAAAACGCTTATAAGAGCGCTACTTGCCTTTACTAATTAAACCTAAACTAAAGGGTTCTTTAAATAGCTCTAGTATTATATAATTTATATTTATAAAGACTAGAAGCCTTTAAGCTTAATTATATAATTCTTTAGCTTTAAAGAAGAGTAATAACTATATAAGATAATTGCTATTTAGGAAAGTTAGAAATAGTTAGAAATAAAAGAATATTAAATTAATAGAGATTAAAAGGTAGAATAAAGAATTTAAAACTATATTAAAAGCTATTAAACTTATAAAGTAAAATAAGGTTAATATAAGCTTTAATACTAAGTTTATTAAGATAAGAGTAATTAATAAATCTT
>LKEA01000115.1:9825-27866 GCA_003795315.1 Cytospora schulzeri
TCAAAAAATGAATACGTTTAGACACTGTCCACTGCAGTAGTAGCATCACTCCTCGCTTCCGTTTTCTCTGTCCCCGCCTTACTGGGGGGCTGTCGATCTTCGTATCCCAGCTCCGTCTTGGCCTTCAGTCCCTCGCGCAGTTTGTCCTCCCCCCGCTGCATCCACACGTTCCATCCGCTCTGGCTTAACGGCCACAGGACCTTGTTATCTAGATTCTCGATCCACTCCGAGTTCTTCGGCTTCTTCTTGCTGGCTATGATGTCTATTTCAGACGCGATCTGCGCGCAGTAGAGCTCCATAGGCAGATCA
Organism: Cytospora schulzeri; assembly: GCA_003795315.1. Taxonomy (NCBI): domain Eukaryota; kingdom Fungi; phylum Ascomycota; class Sordariomycetes; order Diaporthales; family Cytosporaceae; genus Cytospora; species Cytospora schulzeri. The sequence goes on from LKEA01000115.1 coordinate 10,135, forward strand.
TTGACGTCCTGTCCAAAGGGATTCTCGACCTCGCGGCCGATGAACAACAGGCCGAGGATGATGTAGCCGGCTGCGATGGTGGCTGGGATCGTGATCCACTTGAGGGTTTGGTACAGCTGGAATGGCAGGAGAAACACATAGACCCAGGTGATTTGGCTGATGGCAATGGAGTAGGCGATCGGTAGTGGGGTGGTTAGGACCCGTTCGGTGCCGGTGAGGACGTCGCTTAGGACAGCGAGGTTGTTGTCTGCGGAAACGTAGGGTTGTTAGCTTTCAATACTCTGTGCTGGCAAGCCTACGTCAGTCCGTAAGTGCTCTCAAGACAGTCAGACGTACAGGCGAGGGTCTGCTGCATGGGGATAGACAGCTGGCCGTTCTCAATAATCTCATCGATGAAGCTAGCGATATAGCATATAATTTCAAGCGGCAGGTTGCCCAATGGTCGTACAGCCCTCTTGATGGCCTTGCGCGGGTTGCTCGTCGCGAAGGAGACGCCTAGATACTCGCCAGTGGCCTTTAACTTGCTGTGCTGCCGCGGGAGGGCGGTCTGAGGGGTATCATATGTTGCACGAAGAGCAAGCGTATCGAGGTGCCCAACCAGGTGTGTAAGATCCTCGTAGTTGGTGTACGGCTCGAAGCGTAGCTTGTGCTTGAGCGACACGGCAAAGGCGACGACAAGGTTCATGGCCGTGCTGGTTGTACGGAGGTGTCAGCAGGCGGACGTCCAGAACGAAGTGGCAAGAGACAGGAAGCCAGAAAACTCACAGCTTGGCAAGCATGTCTTTCTCCTGACTATCCGGACGGTCCTTGGCATGTATCCAGAAAATGCGTCCTAAACAGTTAGAGGCCATGATAAGTTGGGCCCAATACTTCCGACCTTCCATGTACCGTTCATATGCACTCGAATTTCTAAAACTCAGGCCAAGACTGACGACGAAACCCGTGACAGTGAGAAGAATTGAGCTGACACCGACTAATAGCAGGACAATGATGGTCAGTATCCAGCATCATGGTATCCCAGCAAGGAATCTCTCTTGTAAGTACTTTACGTACGCTGAACCCGGGTGAGTTCCGAGATGCATGTTATGCATGTCGCCCAGCCCCCCAGGATGAAGAGTGGTACAATCATCTTTGGTAGGATGCTGCCATGCATCTGCATAAACATGGGCCATTTTGAGTGCTTGAGGATATCTCGAGGACCAGTCTGCAAGGTTCACTCATTAGCCATGCCCGTCGTTCTGTAAAGGCTGCCGCACAGCGCATATTGGCACCAAGCAGGTAGGAAGGCATGCCGCGCGTTCCCGAAGGACCGGGCGAGAAAGAGCGGAGAGTGAAGGTTCTTACAAAATAGTCGTCGAGGTCTAAGCTCGAGTGGTGACGGCTGAAAGGGTTCGGGGTGTTGGCTCTCGATCGTAATATAGACTCAACCTGCTCCAGAGGAGGTTGCTCGAATGATGGCCGGTGATGCTGGGCAGCGTTGCTATCACCATGTGTATCATCCCCAGCGGCGGTGCTGGAGGGATGGAAGTCTCCGCCTTCTGCCATGGTGGTGGGGAAGATCTGAGGTGCGGTGTAGATCGTTCAAGCTGGAGGTCTACGCTCCGGGGGTGGTCGGAAATGGGAGATGCCCAAGACAGATGAGACGAGTGCCCAAGGGAAGGATGAAACTCGAATACTGAGTGTGGTAGGAAACGAAGGGACGGGCAAGAGAACGGAAATCTCAAATTTTGATTTTGGGTGGCCAATATTCTGGGGAAATCGAAGGATGTGGTGAACACTGTCAGGAATTAAAGAGGATGGAAGGCCAAGCAGCACCCTCGATGGCGAGAAAATAGTAGCCTTGGATAAGTTCCTATTCGTGTATGTATGCACTAAGGCCTGGCTCATCCTGGACCAGTCTCCACAGATCACAGCTCCGGCTACAAATGGAAGCAGATGGGCAGGCCATGGCTTCAAGGCCGTGCTTCTAGACAGTGAAGACCCATCAGATTGGAGTGCAGTTGAGATCCACTTCGTGAACGGTGGTGGGGTGACAATGGTGGAAGCATCTGAAACAAGTTTGACTGACAGAAGTCTCAATCCCGCTGGCGCCCCCGAAAGAAAAAGGGGGGCCACCACATCATGGTGTGGCAGCTAAGGTAAGTAATATATAGAGTACATACGTATCTAAGTACACTAGTACTTGTTTTGCCGTCTGCGTGTCTCCTGCGTGGCGCAGGAGGATCGGCAACTTGTTCACCGAATCGCAGCCAGCCAAAGAGAAGTATGTACGAAACAAACGTTGGATTGGCAATTTGGGGGTACCAAGGTTACATGGTGCAATGGTGAACGGCCGGTAGCATGGTATCGCGCTGTGTAGGCGGTCCAAGCAGCCAGGGCTCGAGAAGTTGGACACACACAGCAAACCATGTGTTGCCAGGTGGGCGAGCCAGCTCGAAGGCGAACAAACAGTGGCCCCAGGGTGGGGAAGAAACAACGGGAACAAGAGAGAGAAATAGTAAGAGAGAAGGTAAAGTGAAAAAAAAGCACCCAAAAAAAAAACAAGGTTGTCATTCGACCGAGTGGCTGCTCGTAATAAATCCTGGCCTCATGGTCGGCCGTACGCAAGCCAAGCAGTCCTAACGAGTGCGGCTCCAATGAGCGGGACCTGCGTTAGTGGAACCACTGGGGACATCTGGATGATCTGGGATTTCTGTATCCATCATCCCAGTGCTCTGGCCAGGGTGGGTCAGAGCGCTAATTCCGGGGGCGAGGAAGCCCTGGACGGTTTGGACGTGGGTCTAGAAGGTTGGTGGCCCGGGTTCTAGTGGTGGATCCGATCTGACAGGCCACCTGCGTGGTGGACAGGGAGGCTGGGAGGCTGGGAGTTAGGGAGGATCATGACAACCCGTCTCCTCTCAGTCGCGTACTGTACATTGCAAAACGCAAAGCTGGGTTTAGCTGAGCCGAGAGCAAACGAGCAAGGTCCAGGTCTTATCTCCGGTGCCATAGAGAAGAGAAAGCGTCGGATTCATTTAGTAAAGGGTCGACCGTGTCTTGATCTCAGCTGTAGGCTGTTGTGTTGTTGTTTTGATTACTCCATCCCGAGGTCGCCCGTTACCAACCTTTGTTGGACACTGGAAACGAGACCAGGTGGTAGCATTGGTTCGAGTGGCGTTGCAGACTAATTGTAGTGTACAGTAGTGTCCATATGCCGCCGGGCCGCGAAGGGAGCGTTTCAGGGGTCCCAAAGAAGAAAAGGCTGCGTAGGCGCCGTGAGGCCGCATTCAACAGCCGTTCCCTCCCCAGCAGGTCAGGGCCCATAGCAGGTGTGTTCGGGGGGGGGGGGCTTACGCAGTACTATATGTGTATAAGATGTAGTATGGTCGATTCTGTCGATGGATGTTCAGGAAGAAGCAAAGGCGTCAGATTGCCCCCATTCATCATCTCTGTATGTATGTATGTATGTGCGTACGGACGGACGGACGACGTATCATACGTACACTGGCGCACGTAAGGCTCTCCAGACTTCATACCTAGGTATATCAGTTATGACTGTGGCTCTGTAGGTTGTACATGTAGTGTGTAGGTGGACATCTACATCTTCGAGTCGGAACCTGTGCCCAACTGTCTCGAGAGGAGTCGTGCCCATGCGATTTGGCGTTTGGGGCCCCTAAGTGGATCGATTGACGTGCCTTTCATTGGTCAGGTCAGGTCGTAGAAGCCAGCGCAGCGATGCATTCAATCCATCGTCGTGTTCTTGGAGAATTTACTCCATAGTTCATCATCAAAGACACCGTGTGCGAAACGGTGAAGGTTATTGGTCACACGATCCGTCTCATGTAGTGTAGTGTAGTGTAAGTACCTAGGTAAGTAATGGGATGAGGGACGTGGCACTGCCCAGGTATATGTAGGCTGGTCTTGAGTCCAAGACTGCAGACAGAAGAGGAGAATATAGAGTAATCCAGGGTTGTGTAAGTGGCCAGGTGTCAGAAGGGCAGAAGAGCAGAAGGAAGAAAAGGAGCCTTGGAAGTGTAGGGGGAAGATAAAGTACTAAGTACCTATGTACTTGCTGTGGGCATTCGATGTTGCTGTTGCTGTCCCACCTGGCTCAGGTGCTTAGTAAGTGCCTGCCTAGGTAATCGGCATGAACGCACGTGCAGGATGCCTAGCCTAACCTGCTAAGTAGGTATCCATGCGGATGCCAAGTACGTGCCGATTACATAATAGTCGGTACATGCATATGTACCTAAGGCACGTGCTAGCACTTGGTAAGTACGGATTCGTCCATACGGAAGGAACGGGTCCAAATGCCATTTACCCCTGGATTGACTTAGGTAATCAATCCGTGTTCCTGGCGCGGTCCAAACCAAGCGACAGCAACGACAGCAAGCTGCTTTCGTCTCGTCTCTCTACTAACCATCTCAACTACCTACCTACCCTTCCTCCTCTCCCCAACTCCCCAGTCGAGTCGCCCTGTCGCCTGTCGATGCGATCGGTCGGTTCAGTCGCTTCAGTTAGTAGTGTGTCACGATGCTCTCCGGTATTCTGATCTTCAACCAGAAAGGCGAGAACCTCATCTTCCGTGCCTTTCGCAACGACTGCCGACCTCGTCTCGCCGATGTCTTTCGCATCCAGGTCATCAGCAATGCCCAGGTCAGGTCACCCATACTCACCCTTGGCAGTACCACCTTCAGCCATGTCAAACACGAGAACATCTACCTGGTCGCAATTACCAAGAGTAACGCCAATGCCGCCCTCGTCTTCGAATTTCTCTACCGCCTGATCCAGCTGGGTCGTGGCTACTTCGGCAAGTTTGATGAGGAGGCCGTCAAGAACAACTTCGTCCTGGTCTACGAGCTGCTCGACGAGATCATCGACTTCGGCTACCCCCAGAACACCGAGACTGACACCCTCAAGATGTACATCACCACCGAGGGCGTTAAGTCCGAACAGAAGATTGAGGACTCGGCCAAGATCACCATGCAGGCCACTGGCGCCTTGTCCTGGCGCAAGGCCGACGTCAAGTACCGCAAGAACGAGGCCTTTGTTGATGTCATCGAAGACGTCAACCTGCTCATGTCCGCAACGGGCGCCGTCCTGCGCGCCGACGTCACCGGCCAGATCATCATGCGAGCATACCTCTCCGGCACCCCAGAGTGCAAGTTTGGTCTCAACGATAGACTACTCCTCGACAACGACGGCATGCTCAGTCTGCCCAGCGGCAACAGGATGGGCACCAAGGCCACCAAGGCGGCCGCTGGTAGTGTCACCCTTGAGGACTGTCAGTTCCACCAGTGCGTCAAGCTGGGCAAGTTCGACTCGGACCGCATCATCTCCTTCGTTCCTCCCGACGGCGAGTTCGAGCTGATGCGCTACCGGGCCACCGAGAACATCAACCTTCCCTTCAAGGTCCACGCCATCGTCAACGAGGTCGGCAAGACCAAGGTCGAGTACAGCATCGGTGTCAAGGCCAACTTCGGCTCCAAACTCTTCGCCACCAACGTCGTCGTCCGCATCCCAACACCCCTGAACACGGCCAGAATAACCGAGAGGTGTACACAGGGCAAGGCCAAGTACGAGCCTGCCGAGAACAACATCGTCTGGAAGATCGGGAGGTTCACGGGTCAGAGCGAGTTTGTGCTCAGTGCAGAGGCCGAGTTGACATCCATGACCAACCAGAAGACATGGAGCAGACCGCCCTTGAATTTGAGCTTCAGCCTCTTGATGTTCACGAGTAGTGGTCTGTTGGTGAGATACCTCAAGGTATTTGAAAAGAGTAATTACAGCAGCGTCAAGTGGGTGCGGTACATGACAAGAGCCGGAAACTACGAAATAAGGTAAGGTTTCTTGATGCCAGCCATAACCCGAGACCATCGCTGACACGTGCCTCCTACAGGTTTTGAGTAATACATAATTGCACTGCATGGACATTTGGAACTTAAGCATGGCAAGGCGTTCAAGGGAGGGGAAATTATTTGTCCGACATAGGCTTCTTCAAGCGCATACAGACCTTAACCGAATCGATGTGTTATACATAGGCAAGGCCGCACGCATCATCAGGAATAATACGACATATGGGCAGGAGGCAGACCTGATGGTGCCGACTGCGGAGACGAAGGGTCATACCCACTCCATATCGGCGCGCCATTGCAAACGTGGAGTGATGGGGTGAGAAGCATTCCGCTCCAAGTTGCGAGGCCGGGCCGCGGTGCATGGAATTAGCGAGGGCACTGTGTTGCGTCTCCCATGCAACGAGAACCCGCCGGCCAAGTTTCAGACAAAGCTGTTGGCACGGGGAGTCGGGTCAGCCTGGAAGACTCAATCGAATGTGGCCGAGTTGGAATCCATTAACTTCTCAACTCAACGCGAGTGAGAAGATTCATAATGTACATTTCCAGTCCATGATCAACCAATCCACCCCAGCCGCACGTATTCCATGCATTCGTGTGAGCAGTATCTTAACCCTGTTCGTTATTTTCGAAGGTCATAGGCATCTCTATAACCGGGCCCATAGTCCCGGGGAGCAGCCAGAAGAACGACATTTGTAAAGTGAATCCGTCGACATAACGCCTGCATCAAGCCAAATATACCGGACTAGATCGCTCAATCATTGTCGGCACTTTGCAAGGCCCTTCCTTCGGCGACACCGTCACTACTCTCTCCGGTTTCTTCCTCAAGTCGTGACTCCCTGTGGGCCCACATGTCGTGGACGTGACACACGACAGCCCAATGATCTTATAAATGTGCGGTCAAAACTCGTAACAGGCTCTCAACACATTTGGCAGTTCCTCCTCGGATACCAGCTTCCAGAACACCCTTGCACCGGTTGCAATAATTAGCCTGCGCGCTGACGCCTGGCGCCTTGGACAATTCTCGGGTTCCAGGCTATTATCGAAGTAGTATTAGCACCCTGATGAGGATGTGGCTGCCGAGGCCCAGAATGAGGACCAGGGTAGCCATGGCCATCGCGTTATATGAGAGTCTGGGAGGGCGGCTTGTACGGCGATAAGGACCTGTCGAGCCAGTGTGAGAGTGGGCCACCCCAGCCTGGCTGGCTGTCAATAGGCAAGGAATGGGAGAGACCAGAGTACAATCTGGACGCCCGCACCACGACCAACACTGAGGAAAACCTCATATCCTACTCGCACAATTGATAGATGGCCAAGTTGCAATAGGTCCGGAGCCCACGGATGCCCAGCTGGCGGACAAGCTCAACCAAGGGAGACAGATGATAACCCAACCTGGACGCCGCAGATCCCTCAACTGCCGCGTCCGTGACTAATTAATGCGCAGATATGCTCGGCAGATTATGCAACAAGGGAAAATGATCGCTGTATGGACTGGAAGTCGATGAGCAAGGGTGCCCGCTCCTTTACATGCACCTCACCTGCGCGCCAGCCTCAGACAACGAAGAGAACGCTCTTCGCGCCGAACCCTTAGAAGAGACCAAACATGGCTGGCGATCCCCACGTGTATCCGGAGCCACCATAGCATAGCACCAGAATAAGTATCACAAGAGCTGGGATCGAAAGCATGTCCATCACAATAATGTCAAACTGCCAGAATAGGGCAGTGTTGATGGAAGTGGAAAGGGAGAATGAGGAAGACTGAAGGGACAAGAAATGGCAATAACCCGTGAACTGTTCAGAGGTTAGGAAATTTGCTCGAGAAAGTAAACAATCGCCAATATGATAACCGTCAGTCCGCCAATAGGCAGGTTTAAGAATAATACACGTGGTATACCTGTCAACGAGCCCCCTATCAGCGGTACCTGCCCAATACAGCCACGACTCACCGGCCGATGAGCATCTCCGAGTCGTCGCCACGCCGTACATGAGCAGCAGGAAAGACAGTGTAGATTGACTTACCAAGCAGATGTGCAATCCGTTCCCTTGTTAGTGGTCGGAGGGGCTGACGTACGACTTGGTATGGGGCGACGTGCCACACGATGTCCTGCACGGAATGGCACTCATCGGTGATGGTTGGTATGGCCGTTGGGAGGATTGTATTGTCGAGGAAGGAGAGGAGGAGAAGAGATAGATGCCTGAGAGATGAAGGACTACATATGTAGCTTTCGGCCGGCCCGGGGTGAGGTAACCTGTACCATCGTCTTGTCCAAGAATTTCATGTTCTTGTTTCTATGAGCACTGGTAATCGTCTGATCAGCATCTAACTATGAAAGAGGCCAGACTACCATTGTGCTTCGGTCTTGGACTGTATGCTCCACAACTGAGCGCCGGGGTTTTTGACTCGTCATGACGTTCCGGCTTGGTGCCTGAGATAGTGTCTCGTTAAGACGATGATGGTCTCTCGTCTAATTTGATTTTGCACTTCACAGCTTCTCTGCGTTGTTCTTGATACGGTTGCTGAGGATAAATTGCCCATGTGGGCGATGACATCCGGCTTTGATATAAAAAGGAACAGGAAAATCCGTTGGTATCCATTCAATTGTGTCGCAATATAGGGTCTAGCCAATGTACAAGCATTGGCAATTGCTTTTGCACTTTTCGTGACAGTTATGAGCCCTCGGTTAGCTCAGTGGTACAGTCCACACTCCTGAGTTATATAGCAACACGAAAAGGTGATTGCGCTAGTCCCGCGCTTTGTGATCCCCCCAATTAGTTCCTATCAGAGGGACGTCGCAAGTTCGAATTTGTCGAGACTGGAATAAGCCCACCAGGATAAAGACTTTGGCTATTGTAGATCTTACCGTGTGGTAAAATCTAGGGGGTGTGTCGCAATATAGGGTCTAGCCAATGTACAAGCATTGGCAATTGCTTTTGCACTTTTCGTGACAAATTGGAAATGACGACTGCCGATACCGACTTTGCTTGATGGCGAGGGTCGTCATTGACGTGCGGCAGGACCAGGTGAAGTTTACTCTGTTGCTCCTCGCCAACAATTGATTACGAGATTGGGTTTGCTGATGAATTGAGACATCAGCGCCCCCCCCCCCAACCCTGCCTTTCCGAGGTCATCTCTTGCACACTGTGGTTATCATCGAGAGTGGTCAGACTATTTTTAGGAGAGAGTGTTGTGAGCAACAAGATGGTATGAAAGAGGTTGTCTAACGTTCTGCAGTATCGCTGAGGAGCGATTCGCCCGTAGTTGGATACAGTATGATTGAATGTTTTAACCAGCCATGTCCGTTCCAGGTACGCTTCTTGGTGGACCGCCCTATTATATGTGTATTGATGAAGTCCTGAATGATACCAAAGTTCTACAGGGGGCCGTGGACATCGTGTTTAGTTGAGTATGGGCGTAGTTCGGACTACGGGAGACTTGCAATCCTTTGATGCTTTCGAAGCGTTCACGCAGAAGGTTCCTGACCGGTAGAGTTCGAGGCATGTAGATGAAAATGAGACCCTGGGGTCGAACGCATACCTCACGAGCAGATCGAGAAGCAGCCATGTGTAACCTCAGATGCGAGTGCTGTCGGATACCAAGCCTACGTTCGGGTCCGCGAGTGTGACGGGCTCGGCGGACGCGGCCGACATTATATTGTACGAGTATAGCACATAATCCTGACTGCATAAGTACACACGTAAGCCGGACCTGAAAATCCAACAAAGGATCTGCTCTAACCATAACAAGTTGGTACCATATACAGTGTGTGGGAATTCCGACGGACTTCGGCCTTGTTTCACATGCCTAAATCCGGCGCTTCATAAGCTCCTTTTCACACCATTTTGTCTCTATTCTCTACTAGCAACCGGGATTCGTCTTTCATCCCGTTCACTTTCGCTGCTACTAGTTTTCCTATTTGTTTTCAGTGCAACAATCTTTGGACATATACTTTACCTTTTACATATTATCTGTGAAGCCAACCCTGATCCACAATCTGTCCGCACATATTGCACCGAACGTGTCAATGCAGAAGTCATTACAGCCTACGGGGACGGGTATTCCGGCACCATATGGGCATGCCTGTACAAATTGTGCCAAGGCGAAGTGCAAGTGCGTCTATCGAGGCTCAGGGGGACGCCGAGAAGTCTGCCAAAGGTAGGTTTCTTCTGCTCGGTTCTCATTTTGAAACCCACATGGAAACCTCCCGCTCCCTCTTCAGCCCCCGACCAATATTTTCCCTATTCCAGTCGTTGAATCACTTGAAAACATGTCATTCATGGTCATGGAAGCCCCGTCCTGTCAGGAGGAAGATCGTGCATGATGGGGTAGGTACGTGGCGACGTTAGAAGTCCAGGAAATGAAGGAGAATATAGCGATAATTCTGGAAGACGAGAGGAGAAGAGCAGGAGTAGGGCAGGCGGACACTGGGACTAGCAGACGATTGGTTTTATTACATCCCTTTTGCCCTTTCAAGTCACACTGGCGACCTCTTCCAGTCGATAACTGACGGCCACTGGTTCCTTCTTTATCCTTCTCCTTTGATTCCTTTCCATGCATTCAGCCAGTAACTAAATCTAACACAGGTGCTTCCGGCTGGATAAAGAATGTCAACCATCAGTCCCCAGTCGCAGGCGAAATATTACGAAAAAGACACCAGGGTCAAGAACAGCTCACCTCGAGGAGAAATTGGATGATCTAGTATCACTCATTCGATCTCAGGCTACGGCTAAGGGTGCCCACGATGCCGTATCCACGATATCAACCTCAGACGCTGTCTTCGGCCAGCCTCATACAAGAACCCCCCTTGCGACTGTCCCGTCCAACTCCTCGGGATCTAGTCCCAACACCGTGATTACATCCAATCCACACACCTCTGATATGTGGTGTATAGATAATGTAACAGAAAAGACCAGTCCCGCTACTGAGTGTCCCGGCTCAGAGTACGACCATTATATTCCCAGCGATATTGCGGAGGACAACCTGGCACGTTTTCAACAATTTTCGTTGATGTTTGGTCCTCTTGTTTATATTCCACCCAACATGACATCGGTGCAACTTCGCCAAACTCGGCCCTTGTTGTGGCTCGGTATAATGACTTCTACCACCCGTTCGACGAAAGAAGCCCACGTTATGGGAGACCAGATCCGTCGAATTCTATCGCAGAAGGTGCTGATAGAGTCTGAGAGGAGTATGGACATGCTGCAAGGCTTGTTGGTTTTTTTGACCTGGTGGGTTCCATTAGTTCTTTCTATCTCTCTATCCCCCCTTCCCTCACAACTTCCATTCTGTTCAAGATATAGCCAACAGAGCGAATTGTTGCAAAGTTCCCTGTTGGGCACTTATCGCATGTGTCAATTTCATGATACTCAAGCCACCATCATCTGCATCGGCTCAATATCTGTACCCCACCTCCATGCTCTGCTGCGTTCCCCGATATGCCATTTTATATTGTCTCGGTTCAGTGCTATGTTTTCAGTACCATGCTTCGCAGTGTTAATTAGCAATTAGGCCGCATTCTCACAAAAAAGAAAAGCCATTCATGTCCGTGTGGACAAATGTTGGGGTTGCCATGGCTCAGGATCTTGGTCTCACGGCCCTGAAAGGAGAATCGTCTTTCATGTACGCGAAAAAAGTCTCCATGCCGAGACTAAGACTGCAGCCAAGCAGAGAGCGTACCATGGAAGAAAGTAGAACAGTGTTGGCTTTATATGTGTGGTGTATCATGTAAGTCTTTCTCTCCCCTGACAACCCTATAGGAGTGGAAGGAGGGAAGGCAGAAGGAGGAACGCAAGATGGGCAAAAGCAAAAGCAAACCCTAGGCAGGCTCCTTAGTGTTAACACGGAATACTCTCACAGGGTGTCACAGATGTTGAGAAGGGAAAATTCACTTCCCTGGACCCCACACATGGAGCAATGTCTCAGGATATTGGAAGAACAACCAGAGTGGGAGGGCGATAAAGTCCTGGCCATACAAGTTCGATGTGCCCGAATCACGGAACAACTCACGAGCGTGCTGATACAACAAGCTCTAAATGTAGAAACACAAATACCGCTGTACTTTATCAAGGCTCTTGACGCACAACTACAAGATATTTGGCGGACACTCCAAGGTCCAGCGAGCATCTCGAACAACGGTATGTGTTTCCAGTAGTCTGCTTCTACTCATGTGGACCTCTGATTGTTGCCTTCGCAGAATCTGTGCTGCTCCAGATGTACGCCACAGAAGTTTATATCAATGAGCTCGCATTGGATTACAAGCCGCCCGCTCCCAACACCGATGTCATGAATCGACTGGAAAGGCTCCATAGTTGTCTCAAGGCTATCGAAAACTGGTTCCAGATATATGAGCAGATCCCACCGTCAATGGCAATCGGCGTCACCTTCGACATATTTGTTCAACTAATCCATTGCATCGTCGCATTAATCAGACTCACCAAACTCGATAGTTTCCCCGCCTGGGACACAGCCGAAGTCAAGAGGCGCCTTGATATTTTCTGCCTACTTGACCGCATTGCGGATGGAATGGAGAAGCTCCCCATAGCAGCAGGCATTGCGGAGGATAATGGCAGCGAAGACAGCGCCTGGTCGAGAGTTGTGAAGGGGATAAGGCTTCTGAAGATAGGTACTCAGACGGACTTACTTAATGTGGGGGATGATCTATGCACCGTGAGAGCAAAATTGGATGAATTAGATACCACAGTGACGGCCTCTGCTGGTGGGAGTATGGATGTCGAGGGGCAGCAGGAAGCGTTGATAGGGGATGCGGTAACCAACTTTGGCGATGATCCTTGGTTGTCTGCAATATTCATCCCTTGGGATTCCTTGAATTTCTAAGACTGTGTTCTTAACTGCCACACTTCCTTACCACTTACCTGTCTTCGAATTCCGCGTCTTCTCCGCCTTCGACACTCTACTAGGTTGTCGCTGGTTACAGATATCTGGGGTCTAATACAAGGCCGCATACTGAACACTACGAAGGCTTAGTTGGCCGTATAAACAGGGACAGTAGAAGATGTAAGTGTATTGTTGTTCCCGGCTTTTCCCTAGATGATAATTTGCTCGTATTGATTCTATTGTCCCGTTCTATGCGCCATGCCGATATTCCGCCTGTTCGCCGACATGAAACAATGGCACACCATTACATAAGGCAACTCTCTCGATTCCTAGTTGAACACCACTGTCCTAGTCACGTTGAGGAATACTTTCCTCTCCGCAACCCACTTCACTGCAGCGGCCAAAACCTGGCTCTCAACATTCGAGCCCTCCTCGACCAGGTCCTTGGGATTCATGCTGTGGTCGACCCTGGCAACCCTCTGCTCGATGATGGGACCTTCATCCAGGTCCGCTGTGACGAAGTGCGCCGTGGCACCGGTAATCTTGACGCCGCGGTCATAAGCTTGGTGGTATGGCTTTGCACCCTTGAACGATGGCAGGAAGCTGTGGTGAATGTTGATGATCCTGCCGCTCATAGCTGCACAAAGCTTAGGAGACAAAACCTGCATGTACCGGGCCAGGACAACCAGTTCAATGTCATGCTTCTTGACCAACTCCAGGATCTGCTCCTCCTGCTGAGCCTTGGTGTCCTTCGTCACAGGTAAGTGATGGAACTCAATGCCGTAGCTCTTGGCGAGTTGCTCGAAATCCGGGTGGTTTGAGACAATGACGGGGATCTCGATGCGCAATTGGCCGGTTTTGGCGCGGAAGAGCAGGTCGTTAAGACAGTGCCCAATCTTGGAGACCATGATGAGGACGCGCATTTTCTGCGTCACTGGGACGATCTCATATTGCATCTCCAGGTTGGCAGCCAGCGTCTCAAATGGGGCCTTTAAGACGTCGGCCGAGGACACGGGCCCAAAGTGTACGCGCATGAAAAACTTGTTGGACTCTGGGTCGGAGAATTGCTGCAGGTCTATGATGTTGACATTGTGGCTGGCGAAGATTCCTGTCACAGAATGGACAATACCCGGCTTGTCAGGGCAGGACAGCGTGAGAATGTAGGTATCTCCCTTGGCGGCGGCCATGTTGGGTGTTGATACAGCGGCGACCTGTCGTCGCGCGTGTAGATAGAGGCAGTAAGGGATAGCAGCGTTGATGCCGAATGTGGATCACCCGGATCGTCGTCTCTGTGTGATCTTATCAGAGCAGCTCCTGTGTCTGTATGTTGTCAACGTCCTGTTCAGTTCACAATAGACGGCATGAGTCGCTCGAAGATTTTGAAGCTGAGATCCGCGATGTATAGTGGGGCTACCTTGTTCAAGGTCCGTAGTGCCAGAAGCGGAGCATCCCCGGCCGCTAAAAGAATTTGTTAGTCCGTCATCGGCGCCCACACCATCTCCTGCGACTTCTGTATAGTGAAGACTGGATGACTACAGCAGCGAGTATCAGTGCTATCAATTCAGAACCACGCAAAGAATTAGCGTGCGGCCCACATCTGGTTGCTGTTCCAGCCTATAACTGCAGGTGTTAGCAACACAACTTGTACTTTAAAGCAGTAGACTTACCCGTAGGCCCCACCCGTACGCTATACTGCCCACCCCGGGCTTTTGCCTGTAGTAGGCGCTAAAATCGGTCCGCACGTAAAATAAATCCGTATTTAGTACGTATCGATTTTATATATAGCTACTATTAAAATCTTATATCTAAATAGCTAAATCTTATATCTATATAACGTATATTCGGACTGAGTTAGGTAATTACTATAGCTAGAATAATATATATATTACGATAATAGTAATAGCTATAGTAATTATAGTACCCTTTATAGTACCTAGAATCACTTAATTATAACTATATAAGTTTAGTCTATTTAATAACTTTAAGTTATTATATACTATATTACTCGTATAATATACTTCCTAGGCTATTAGAAAGGCCTATATACTTATATTATATATAGAGAATTTTCTCCTTAGCCTATTAGGTATATTATACCGCTTCTTTAACCTAAAGCTATTATAAACTAATTAAATAAATAATAACGACTTTAATAGCTATAAATTAACGCCTACTATAAGCGCCTCGATGACTCTATTACCTTTACCCTTATATAGATTACCGGGTTATTTAAATATTATAAGCCTTAGATAAATATACCTTATATCGATTATAAGGCTATCGTTAGATATTAAAATAATATCTAAAGCTAATCTATTAGTAAGTAACTAGTTATATAAGGGCTATAATAGACCCTCGTTATATTTATTAAGATTTATATTTAAGGATAAAAGAATATATTTATCTACTATTATAAACGCGTTATTATTTATTTCTAGTAATAGGTTATCTATCTAGTAAGTTAGAGTTATAGGTAGTTCCGGCGGTTATAAATCTAGTTTATCTCTATTATAAGGCCTATTATAATCGTAATCTAGTAGTTATAGCTGCTATTTCCTGTCTATAATCTTTATATTATCTAATTCCTTCCCGGTCTTATACTAGGCCTTATTAAAGGCTCGCTTTTTCTCGATTTTATACCTATATATCTTATCGGCTAGTTACTGGTTAACTATAGTTATTATCTTTATAATCTTCCGGGCTTAGAAAGCGCGTTCTTTAGCTTTTATCGTAATACCTCTTTTCTTAATATCGTCGATTATAATAGAGTTTATAATATTACCTTCCGGCTTTACTTATAACCTTCTCTTCTTATTCTATATACTTTTTAAATAAGCTTATTTATTTCTCTTATCGCTTATTAGTTTACCTTTAAAATAGATAGATTCTAAGGCTATATATACGAGATCTTATATAATATAACGAGTAAAAGGGCTTATCTAGTAGATATATTAGTAGATAAAGCCCTTAGTACCTTATAGGGTATACTAATTATATTTAATAGTAAGATTAGATAGGAGGGTCGGAAAGGAAAGCGTATTCGATTTTAAGTTATTTCTTAAATATCTCGTTAAGAATAAGGCTATAGTTAAGAGGTTAGAAGCTAGTTTTCGAGAAGCTACTTATAATATAAGAGGGTATAAACGTAATATCTGTTATAAGCTATCTTATAGTTAGTATAAGTTATATTAAAAAGAGGTTTCTATATATCTTAAAGGTATTATAAATAAAATCGTTATATATAAAAATAAGATCGCTTTTTTTTACTTTTTTATATAAGATTTCCTAATACTTAGTCTTTAGCTATTAGAATACGCTAACGTTTATTAGCTATAATCGATATATTAAATATAATAAGAAACATATAATTAGTATATCGAACTATAAATAATAGCTAAAAATACTAATATTATAATACTTTAAGAAACTATCGATAAAGAGGTATTATTAGATCTTTACGCCTTTATATATATATATAAGCTATTAGCTATCTATATAAGATTATCTTTTCAATATTAATCGAATTCAAAGTTATAATTAATACTAAACTAGACCTCGAAGGTAATATTACGGTTTTTAATCTTAATATAATAAGGAAACGAATATCTATTAAAATAGTATATTTAGTTTATTATATAGATTACGTTCGAGAAGCTTATATTACTTTTAACGAACTTTATCTCTTTACTTAAGCTAGTTTTAACCTAGCAATAATTCGGCTATTATTTAAATATATAGAAGATAGGGATAGAGTTTCCGGTAGCGTTATTATAACCGATTAGGGTTATAGACTCGCGATTATTAAAATTATAGACTTTAGCTATTTTAATATGCTTAGTCTTAATCGTAACGATAATCGTATAACTAGAGATAATAACGATATAGTTATTATACTCGTTAGCGTTCTATATACTTAACGAGATAAGGTTATAATTATCCCGAGTAGCTTCTATTAAGTCGAAGAAGCTATTAATATCGTAGGTTATTAGTTTAAAGCCTTTCTAGGAAATCTTAATAGATTTAATAGTAATTATACGAAGCTTAGGGTAATTACCTAATTACTATATAAACTAGTATTTACTAACTATAGACTAGCTATATAAGCTATAAGTATAATCTACTATATTTATAATTATACTTTTAAGAGCCGGAAAACTTCTTTAAGATAATAAAAGTAGATATTTTATAATAGTTTTATCTTCTTATTCGTTAAAGGTTTTAAGCCGGCTTATAAGCTAAAAAGAAAGCTATAGCTTACTATACTATTATATATACTTTATATATTTATAGATAACCCTTTCTTTATATAAGGTATATCGTATAAAGGTTTAAATAAAGATTCGGAATAGCTTCTTATTATAATTAGGGGTCGCTAAAAATCGAGGCTTCGGGACCGAATATAATTATATAACCTCTAGTACTAGAAGTTATATAAGGGACTTTAGAAATCTATACTCTATACTAAAAGATAGAACTAGATAACTAGACGATTAATTTACTTATTTAAAAGGGGGGCCCTATTCGTAATAGTTATAAGCCCGGTTCGTAAGAAGAAAGGAAGCCTTTCGCGATTACTATTATCTTCCTCTAAAGCTATACGGATAACCCCTTAAGAGGCCCTTCGAGGTCTTAACCGTAGACTATTAAGATCGGAAAATCCTTTAAGACTCTTTATAATATCCCTCTCTATTATAATAATATTAGGAATAAGTATAATATTAAGGCTAAAGGTAGTTAAAAAGCTTAATTCTTTAAACGATTAACTAGCTTAAAATATATAAAGTTTTCGAGATAGTATACGAGTATTATATAAAGCTATATATCGATTCGGTTTAAAAAGAGACTTTTTTAAAACGTTTTATCTTATTTACGAAAGCTATTTTTATAGATTACTTTAATAGAGAAAAGATGAAAAATAAGATTAAAGTTTTAAACCCGGAATAAGAGCTCGAATTCTATAACTATAAATAGAACTTCCGATATATTTATATAATATAAAAAGAAAAAGATATAGTAATTAAGATTATATTTAATTATATATATAAAATAGTCTATCTAGATTAATATTA